>VUQJ01028981.1:4484-20784 GCA_015108635.1 Andinoacara biseriatus | reverse complement strand
CCTATGTCAGCGGGGAAAGGCCCCCCCCCCCCCCCCCCCCAACCCTGACAAGGATAAGCAGAAGAGAATGGATTGATAGATTAAAATAAATAAGGCTTAATATCTAGTTGCAAATCGCTTGCTTGCAATAACTGCATCAAGCCTGTGACCCACTGACATCACTGATCTTTTGATCTTTTTGTCTTATATTCATCTTTTAATGTCAAACTCAAATGTTTTCAGTCTACAGCAAAAATAAAGGAAGTGGCTTCACTGTTCCAATACTTTTGGAGGGAAGTGTAAGCACACTTCCCCAACTGAGATCTGACATGTTTTCAAAGTGTTTTTAGAGCAGTATCTTATCAAAACAAATGCATGGAAATATAAATATATTTTTTATGAGTTACCATTTAATGTGTATATTTTTTTGCATTTTATCTTGCATTTAGTATAAACAAGAAATGTAAATACTTTGCATGTATTTACTTTGGCAATACCACTTTGCCCCTAATAGTTACAACTACTTACCATCAAAAGCAATAATCTGCTCCAGCAGGTCTTTGATTTCATCTCTCCCTGTGCATGTTTGTGGTCTCATTTATTTGCCCTTTACAGGATGCTCTGTAAAGCCTCTCCAGTATTGTCTCAATCGTATGGATGAAAGGCCCCTGCATGTGCTTAAATCTGTGAACAGGGAGGCCAGCGAAGCAGCAGCTATACAGCTCTGATTCCATGGCTGTCCCCTAAGCATCCATGTCAATGAACCCAGCTTGTGGAAGCCTTGTCATAGGGGACCCACTCCCACACTGAAGCTGGACAGCTGCTGCAGAGCGATAGCCTTTCAGCACATTATCACGTAAGGCTATTCTTCTTGAGCACACTATGAAAGGATTTGTAATAGATTCATAACATGCCAGGCTAAATAATGTGTGTGTGGGGGGGGTACTGGCTTTGTTCTTCTCTCCATCATCTTTATGCCAGTATGCACATAGTGACAGTAGCTTGGTTTTTGTGCCTGGCATTTTTCATTCACAACTTGGAACTCTCTGCGCACAAGGATTTCAAGGGATTGTCTTGTTCTCATATACAAAATAGGGGGAGGCAGATCACAGAGCATCTCGACGAATGAAAAAAACCTGTGTGCTGCTTCTATTGATACAGAATCTCACAATCTTTTTTTATTCAGTACACTCCTTAAAGTGTTTTCTGCAGTTATTATAGTTCATATTTTTTATCCTTCTCAGTGCACTGAGAAAGCAATTGATGTAAAGAAAAATACCTAATTTTGCAAGTTTACATCATGGAGAAACAACTTTTTTCCCAACAGAACCAAAGTGATCTTCTGAGACAAGGAACACACATTCGACATAATCTATAGAAATCAGCTGAATATTTCTGACTCTTATGGAGGAAACGCAATTAAAAAGTCAAACACCTGCACCGTTACATATACTGTAAAACTTTGTTCTTTCAAATCTCTGACTAAAGCAGTGTCAAATGCAGAATTAATAACTAAATCTTTATAAAAAATTGATTCATGAAACGCAGATGTTTTTATAGTATGTAAATATCCTGGACGAGCTAAAACATTTAGAAATCTAGAGTCTAATTGGAGCTAACGATATTATCGGGTGGAGCTAAGCAGCCCCGACACCCTGAACAGGATAAGCTGAGGAGAATGGATGGATACAATTGTACAAATTAAAAAATTGAAAAAGCTACATTATACTACTGAAGATCAAGCCTTTTGAGACACAGCCAACCGTGGCTTCATTAGCTTTGTGAAGTCTTACAGGGGTCAAGAGCCCAGTTCATCTTGGACAAGCCAATCATAGCAAAAAGCAGAGCATTGATTTGCGTTAAAGTCATTCGGTCATGCTCGTCAGCTTCATTTGAGTGAGCAGAAAGCAAGCCAAGTGAGCACTGAAGGTCTGTGAACGCACACAAACCAGCAGGCTACGAGCAGGGCACACTTAACACTCAGTTCCTGAGTACAACCCCACTGTGTACTGCTACTTTTTTTCTCTGACCTCTACTTCGGTGTCTGTCTGCCTGCATGTCCATCTGTGCCGGCAACATAATTTCAGGTGTTCTCACCTTGCTGTATAGCTATACTTACAATTTTTCCAGCTGCTTGCTCACCATTAAGACATTGAAATTGTAACATAGAACTGGACGTGTATAATTACATGCTTTTAAATCTAAAGCACAAGAATTACGATTAGATTGAAGATGTCTCATTAAGATCTTAGATAAAAAAAATAGCCTCTATATAGTAATGGTTGTTTGGCGGATAATGTTTTGCACTATCATTGTAATTTCAGTCATTCTACCCATTGTAGCCCAATGCAGCTTCAGAGTTAATTATTATTTTTTTCAGTGCTTTTAACTGTGGTTTCGAATTACACTTTCACCTAATTACATGGCTGTTTGTGACTCGGATGGAGCAATTACAGTGTGTTTCTGAAAACAGGAGGAAATGTTCTAATTCTGTATGTGTGAGAAAAAGATTTTTTTCCTTTCTTTTGATAAGAATCTATTGAAATGAAAGCTCTACGGTAGATTTTCTTACTTACCGCAGCAAGCTGCCAATGTTGGTCATGCTTCTTTATGCTGACTGGCCGAAGAGAATAGGTTTTAGGCCACTGCTTGGTATTCACCGCAAAAAAAAGTATTGCCAAATCTGAATTCTCCACAATGAATAAGTAAGTAACCTGAAAAAGCTCCTGTCTCCAGTAGCAATGATACTACGCTATGTTCTTCAGGCTGCTTGAAATTCCAACCAGGCAGTTGTCCCTCAGGATGAGCCGTATTCAGTGTAAACCCGCAGAGCCGCAGCTGTCATTCTGCTGCTCTGGCTCTTTTGTCAAAGGTCTGTTTAATCAAATAGACACCATAGACCCCATCTCTCCATGCATTAATATGTATGGAGATCCAGTTTTGGATAAACTACTTCATAGCCTTAGGAAAAATAACAATCTTATATTTGAAACATACACACTGTCATATTTGAAAGCTGATTTCTAACTCTTTAAGGTAATGATGTAAATCCCAGTACAAACAAATTATTGTATTTAAAAAGTACATGATTCTTTCCTTTTAAGGCAATTGTGTTTTTAAAGTGCTATGAAGCAAGATAGAGTTTAATTAAATTAATTAAAACCAATTGAGTTTTTAATTTATGTCTGCGATACTGCAATCAGTGATTAATATGTTGCATGACTAATGGTGTTGCAAGCCTGTGTGCTATTAATGACCTGTTCAACAGTAGCATTAGTTCTCGGGGTTGCAACCATTATGCCTTCAGGATTAGAGCTAAGAAATTGCTAAAGAGCGCGATAGCTGGAATATATTTTATGAGCACTCTCACTCATCACTTATGTGTTTAAATTGTTATTATTATGGCAACTGGATCCAGTCGATGTAACATCAGTGCAGGCATATGAAAGAAGGAAGAAGGCCCACTGTCCAGTACAACCTGCTATCAATCCACAGGAGGATGGTCCGTGCATATTTCTGCATGAAAAGCAGCTTTCTGGCCACGTGCCAAGATTTTCATTATGGAAGTCATAAAGACTGCTTATTTTATTACAACTCAGACACCTTGCTTAAATACTCCACAGTCCTGCTCTTCCAGGCATTTAAGCCAATCCCAAAGTTGGAGTTACTGCAGTTAAGTCTACATTAGCTGTGCTCTGTACTTCAGCAAGTATCACCGATACTCCAGATTTGGATACCTTCTCCTCCTGTAACTGCCTGATATCCACTGCCCAATAATCATGCTAGTGCAATAGATATTCCACTTGCAACAGCAAATTAACTGGAATTTTAGATAAGTCTGGCACATCGTCAGCCTTACCCATTTCCCTTAATTGTTTAATGTGATTTACGTTGGACTGTCACATGGCTAGAATGCAACTATTGGCTGACAGCACTACAAATATAAAGTATTTTCTTTACATTTAATATTGTTACTATTTAGGAAAAATATATTTAACATTGTCAAGTGATTCCAATTTCTGCCTTATCCAGGCAACAGTACTATATATATATATATATATATATATATATATATATATATGACATTTGGTTTTTGATTTGGCCACGTGACAAATCAAAAACCAGAGGCCACACGATCGATCTCCAGTAAGTAATATTTAACTTGCTTGCAAGGAAATTAAAGTAGCATGTACATCTGTACAAGTTCAGTTTGTTGTCTGCTGTGGGCAACTTTTATACACACACTTAAGCACATGAACAGGAAACAAGAGTGCGCATACAAAAACGAAGTAACAAGGACACTGACGTCTTCCAATGTTTCGCTTACGGTGGTCTTTAAAGGTTTCTAAGCTAAATGGAAAGTTGATTTTGAACTTTACTATAGCAATAATTAAACACATGACAGTAGTATAACTTCCCACTTCTATTACCCCCCTCGGTACTACCGTATGGATGTGAAACTCAGACAAGTCAAAGGATGGGCACAAGACATACAAATCTTCACACTTCTGTCTTACACTTCTGTATTATGCTTGTTATTTGTACATTCTGTACAAAAAATTCCCCCACGTGCACAGTCACCTTAAATGAGCAATACAGATACATGGAAATAAGCATAATTATTATACAAAAATAGTCATCATACTATTACAGCCTTAATTTTTTCATCAGTCTTTACCGGCAAGAATCTTAAACTACTTTCACCCCTGGTTTTAACACTCTCATAGAAACAAAGGCTGCACTGAAGCAATCCGGTTAAATATAAAGCAAATGAAATTAATATAAAGATAATTATGTCAGTGACTCTGTGTGTGTGTGTGTGTGAGAGAGAGAGAGACATAAAAGTGACATCTACAGACACTGTAAGACATATTTTTAGATTAAAAAAATTTACAAAAAGATGAATTTTATATCATTTTGCACATAGTTTTCTAATACAGTCATGTAACACTAAAAAAATTGGAATATTTTTGTAATTTGTAGTTTTTAGTAATATAAAAATATCACTAAGATGTGAAAGGGTTAACTCATGAGTGCTCAGTTTTGAATAAAAATAAGGTGTGGAGGGTGCACAATCTGCTGTGTAATGTCAACAGCAGCTAACCTTTGACTGCAACGACGTGGGAAGGAAACGGACTTTGCACAGAGACGCCGTTGTGGATTATCGGACACTTACAAGGGGAATGAGTGGAATTTTTCACAATTTGCAAAAGAATGTGAAGACAAGCAAATAGTCAGCAGCAAGGGAAAAACTGTGGAGAGAAAAACAGGCCATTTATAGTGTAAATGGTTGATTCTTGTAAGGTCCAAACTTTTACACTAGTTGGACCGAACAAGAACAATCAGTGTTAATGCTTACATTTGGAGAAGAACTGCGGATGTGGAAACATTCTAAAACTGTAAAAAAGTAACACTTTTAATCAGCGTAACTCTTTCAAGGTTCATAACTATTAAATTTATAGAGCTATTAACATTGGAACCACCAGAATTCAAACTCCCCAGAAACACCAGGAGGGGTCATTTTGACCACGTCTTTAAACAACAACAAGATTGATTTTTGTTTGTTTGTTTTTTTTTTAAATTCTTTTTATAAATGATGTATATAATTTCATTAGAGATCATAAAGTTTAAATCACATTAAAATAAACTAATAAAACAAAAAGATACAACTAAAAATAACACATCTAAATAATTTAATTATTACAAAAGAAGAACATTATGAACAAAGAACAAAAAAAAAAAATCCTGGGTTTGAATTTCTGTGTGGAGTTTGCATGTTGTCCGCGTGTTTGTCTAGGTTTCCTCCCACAGTCCAAAGACCTGCAGTTATGGGGTTTGGTTAATTGGTGATTCTAAATTGCCCATAAGCGTGAATGGTTGGCGACCTGTGCAACCCTGTGGAACCCAGACCTTCTAGCTGTGAGGCAACAGTGCTAACCACAGCACCACCGTGCTGCCCACAGTTCCCTCTATATTGATTTGTTAAGCACACGTAGCTTGCTTTGGCTCATGTTATAGCGGCCTTCATGTCAAATCGTGCATATACAATAAATGTTGCTTGGCAACCCAGACTGCTGCATTAGTTTATTTTACATTCATTTGTCAAAATGACATCCTCTGCAGTTCTAGTGGTCATGATTTTTTAAAAATTATTTTTTTAGCCCACACACCCGAAAATTCACTATTTGATGAAAAAGCCAATTTTATAAAAAGTTATGACATATGGGAGAGTTTTATTTTAACAGAATCACCCCCTCGGTGGTTCTAATGTTAAATATACAGCATTTGTAAGTAAAGTTACATGTAGCGAGCTCTATTGCAAGTGATATGAACAAAAAAAATGTATGGCAATTTTATTGTAATTTTTCAAATAGAATTGCCTAATAAAACCAAACCAATCACAGTACTTTTCTGTAATTTTAAGCCAGTTCATTTTGTAGAACAGCAGCTGTCTTTTATTTAACATACAACAATATTTCAACTGTATTTTAATTACAGAAATTTTACCTGCAGCTGAGCCCTTTTATTTTCACAGTGCACAATGATGGCACATGCTACAGTTCAGGTCGAGTGACTTCCCTCAGATGCTGCTGGACATTGCAGTAGTACGATGCACTGACAATTTGATTATGAGGGACAAAAAAAATCACACATTACACAACTGCATATCCCCAGGAATGAAGAACAACAAGTATTTGTTGTACTCCTGACCCAATGCACGACCTTATCAACGTACAGTAAATTAAATCATCAGGCACTAAAGCATCAGGAACTTTACTGTAATCATTTTAAAAAGTGTACATTTTTATCGCTAGGGTACTTTATCAGTCTGTCTATGCTGTACCTCTTTTCCAGTCCTCTGACTGGCATGTAATGCGCTTGTGGGATGACTCATTTACGTGTGACAGACATCCTAAATGCTAGATTAGAGAACTGTGTCTTATCTAATAGAACTAAAAGGGAATGGGATGCCTTCGAGTTAAATCAGTCTGTCTCGCAGGATACCCATCAACCCCTGGTATTTATTAATATATTTCATACTGACAGACTAGGAGATTATGTGTAATTACGAAGATAAGGGAAATTAAAGGACTCTGTTCCTGTTGACCTGCCTAATGCAGTGGACTGAAATCAGGGTCCCTGAAAGCATGTTTGCAAGTGGCAGATGTGTGGTGTTCGGACATATTATGCTTTAAAATCAGCCTCTCCCTCTCGTCTCCCACATTTGCTCTCTCTCTCTCTCTTTTTTTTACATGGCACTGACTGAACTGACTGCAAATTAACAAAGAGACAGGTCCAGCACTTCACCTGGAGCAATGTGTATGAAAGTTTGGATGGAAGTCACATAAAGACACAATTACCATCTTTAAAACAACAGTTTCAGGGTTCAAGGCCAAGACACATCTGGTAAGAGTCCCCAGGCTAGGCCCCCCCATGCAACCATCTCCTCTACCAGCTCATATAATCCACTGCAACAGTAATTCTAAAATCCTAAAGGATCAAGGATGCTTGTAGAAGAACAGAAGATTATCCACTCAGACTCTGTGTTCCCATCCTAACTTTGAAAACTGCTGAAGTTCTGTAAGAGTTAGCAATCAAATATATTACAGATCGGGACCTCTGCTAGATGCTTCCAGTGTACCCCACTACACATATGGGGACACCAGGCCTGTTCAGCCCCCCCCCCAACACCTACATGACACAAACATTACAGTTACACAGCTCTATCTAAGCCATCTACTATCTTATTGTTGTGGTTTTAGCTGTTGCTATGCAGACTGTCATGTAGCACATTCGTCATGTTAGCAATGGTGCTTTTCCACTGTTTCCACTGCCGTGCTGTTGTTGGCAGTATTGGTATTGGTGCCAGTGCACAGAGCAGATGAGGAGGGCATATAGTCGTGAGCTCAGGAATGGCATAGAGGATCTGCTCAGATTTCAATATAAAAGACCCTGTGCAGACTTAACACTTCACTTCTGAAACGCTTGGTGTGATTTGCAAATCAAAGGATGGAAGGATCCTTTGCAATGCAAAGGATGGAACAAATCTGCACTGGAGATGCAACATCAAAGACAGACAACTGGTGTATTGCTCAAATCAGTGTTTGTATGCTCCTGGGTGTGGCCACTCCTCTCCCATCTTTCAACTCATGTGCCTGGCACACCTACACTTGATCTAGTCATACTGTCAGTTTTATATCAAGCCCTGCTTGCTGCCAGATTGATTTGTGAAATCCAGTTGTAGCAATGTTCTCAGGCTAAAACTACCTACTATTGCTGTTTCATTGTACTTCAGATTCTCCCTAAATTGCAGGCCTGTCAGCTTAACAGTCATCTGCCTACTAGTTTTTCTCACCTTCAGGCACAGTCACTACCAAGATATTCACCATCCAGCTCGCCACTCTGCCATCTTCAACCTTCCCTGCCAGCTCACTCCACCACCATTGCTCTGGTAATGGATCAGTTTCCAATTTTCTTCTCAGAAAAACCCTCATTCTGTCCTGTCTTTAATCTCATGAACTCTCAATTTCTCACTACCTGACAGCATTTACTTGAAATTTATATTTTGAGATAAGTCTGAACTTAAACTTAACAGGACCAGAACTTCAAACAGTGTACACAATGAGCAAAATAACAGAAATGAAAATAACCTCCTCCCCATGCACTGGCATTATTTGCCGCAAAGCTGCAAATTATCATGTCATTGAAAAACATCCTGCAAACAGCTGATGAAAATCACTCTATAAACAGAGCTTCTGTGCTCTGGATGAGTTTATGATGTGTCACAACTAGTTTGTAAATTCAGCCCTCTTAACCTCTTGAGACCCAGATGAAAAAATGTTTTAATACTCTGAATAAGTAGTTTATTCTTAAGATTAATGTTCTCTGTTTAAATGTGGGAGTAATTATACACACATTAAACTGGAAAAGTTGGAGAAATGGTTAGCTGCAGAGCAGCGTGTTTAACAGCATATAGAGGGATTTTTTTTTTTATTTCACAACAATCATTTTCTGTTGTGGCAAGCATAAATAAAGTATTGCTTACATGTATGCTCAGTTTATGTTATTGTTTTGAATGAACAAGCAAACTAATAAGCTGCAACAGGATTGCAGATTGGGATGACTGGAGGTCATACAAAGGACAGAACTATCACACAAAGGACAAGAATCAATCAATCAATAATTAAGAGTTGTAGTCCTAATGCAGATACATTTTCCACCACTGATATAGTTTTGCTAAAGACAAATAAACGCTGTGGACTAATCTGTATTGAACAAGACCACACCAGACCTCTCTTAGTGTGACTAAGTGCTGTCAGTGTTGGGATCCTGGTTTTGTGGGTCTCAGTTTTATGTTCTTGGAAACCTTTAAATGGAGTCTTGATTTCTGTTGTTCATTCTTGTTGTTACATAAATACCCTCCACAGAGAAGAAGACTAGAGGCCAAGATCAAGGCGTACAGAGGGAAGTTAAACTTGAGCACCAAGCAGCAGAAATGAGCCAGCTGCTAATGGACGAGACACACCTGGCATGGCTGACCAAAAGCTGGACAGTCTTAATCCCCAACAATCCCTAGAAAGGACCAGTCCCATCCAACTACTTGCCAATAAACTGCCTCAGTACAGCATGGAAGCTCTTGTCAGGACTCATAGTGGCTAAGATGATAAAGGCACATGGCTCAATACATGAGTGGGGCCCAAAAAGGAATCAGCAGAATAACCAGAGGAGCAAAACACCAGCTACTGGTAGATAGAGTAGTCACTCAAGACTGTGAGACCAGACTGACTGCCTCACACATGGATCCTGGAATGCCTAGAACGTTATCAACAGGATCAACAGGACCATAAGGGCCTTCATCAGGAAGCATCACCACTACAATCTTCCCTTTCTTTGTTACCATCTGACTTCACTTCTCCAGTCCTAATGACTTCCTGATGTTGTTGCTGTGGGTAGTCAGGACTGAGGGGACTGCACAACCACAAGGCAACATTGCAGATACTGAGGATACCTATAAGTATTTTGGAATCCCACTGGAAAATGGGAACCATTAAGAGGCTGCTGGGAAAGCTGCAGCCACCAAATACCTGCAGAGAGTATCAGGAGTCAGCTGAATGGGAAGGACAAGATCTGGGCAATCAACACCTATGTCCTGCCAGTCATCAGATAACCTGCTGGGATGAAGGCGGCGGGGTGCATAACAGCAGGGTGCCTGATGCTAGAAAGCAGTGCAAACATGGGACACCATAACCAAGTGGCTGGCAGTATAGTCTTAGGAACAGTTAAGATACTGTGCAGGACACTCGAGCTTCTGGGCTTCTGGTAGAGGACCTGAGTTTGAAGGACAAAGACCAGGATGAGTGGGAAATTTTTATACACATATGAAATTCTGTTTCCTGTTAAACATCCACGTATATCTCTATGTGAAAAGAAAGCATTTATTTGTGTTTATATGTAAGTTAAACTCTTTAGAAGTGTTTCAATTGGAGCGAAACTCAATTAAGAATGAGTTCTGCTTTGTGGATGCATAACTCTTTGAGCATGTATATGCATATCTTTTGTAATATTTATGTATAAAAATTTCCAAAAAAATACTTAAAAAGACTTTTTTTTTTTTTAAAGTTGGGCTTCTAATAGTTAGTTTATAAAGTAATTAACAAACTCTTATATAGTTTCCTTAGTGGCCCCTACTAAAGGAAAGTGTCCTTGCCACATAGTGTAGTTTTCTAAATGGAGAGTTGAGGATGGTGTTCACCATAATTAAAAGAACAAGTCTCTCACTTTAAAAGGTGATTAGTTTGAACCCAGAAGCGGATATCTGTTCTGTCTCTTGCCCTTAATTCATAAATTAAAAAGATAACCTGATGGTCAACGTTTCTGTCCTTGTACAATGCAGAATACTTAGAACTGATCTTAGGAAATTGAATTATAAACAAGGGGTTAGAATATCATATTTTAATTTAGGTATCTGTTTTTTATTCAACTAAAATCCAGTGCTCCTACATTGCTCGATTTGTGCTGCCCGCGACCTGACCCAGATATGCCATGAGACATTCTTTCACAAGTTCATAGACATTAACATGATGAGACAACATGCCCACATAGCATGTAATACTGTATATTAGGTGTTGGCAATGAATAACCTAACTAATGCTTTATGTGAATTGTGATATGTATATGATTTTCAACACTAACTCAGCTGTTATTTTAATTTTGAGGTTGATGATTTGTGTTTTGTCTTAGCTTTTACTACATGTTGTATCTAGAGCCATTGACAAAATTGGTTAGACAAACAGCATGGCACATAATTAGGGTGCCAAATATTTCTATAGTGTATAAGGTAATGTGCATATTTTTTTTACATTTTCACAGCTTGTGATTTTTATAAGATCCCCATATCATAAATTATTTATATTCTTACTTGTTTGTGTTTGCTGGTTTTTATAAGAAAGTAATGTCTCTCATGGCAGATGACTGCCCCTCCCTGAGCCTGGTTGTTTGTTTGTTTGTGTGTTTTTTGTGGCACTAGCAGGTGCAGTGGGTATTTTAAAACACAACCTTTCAAACAGTTTAACAAATATAATCAAAAACACAAACCGTTTTTGTGTAGTTTGGACCACTGTGTCTGCGACCTGCAGTAAATGTCCAGTTTGTGTATTTTTGTAAAGGTGCAACACTCAGGACAGGAGAGGAAGATAAGGGATTGTTTTTGAAAGGTAAGGACAGCTCAGCATGAAAAGTTTAGGCAGTGTTTTTAATCATTCTACATTTTTGTTTTGTGAAAATAAATTGAAGTACATTGATTATGTATTCAAAGGCTGCATGAAAGTACTAGGCAATTTTGCACAGTTTGGTGCGTGATAGTTAGCAGTACTATGGTGCAGTTTACTATATGTTGGACTAGTGTGGCTGTGGTGTCCGTGGTCATTATTGCGTCAAGGGTAACAGACATCAATTTAACTTCAAGCTGATGATGCTGATTGGATTCACTCACCAAATTCCCCTCTTTATGCTATATTGTCAGCCATGATAGCTCATTCAACATTTGCTTATACTTTGAACTCAGCTGGCTACATTCACAAAGACCAGCAAATGTGAGAGGAGGAGCAGCACAAGTCAGCTAATCTTCAGCCTGTACACAAAGAACAAGCTGCTGGAACTCACAATAGAAATTATTATGTGATTTTTATTTCCCCCTACACAGCACCATTACACTTGATCTCCCCCCACCTGCAGAATCCCACTTTAAGCCCTGCATAATACTTAGTGCAAAGTTAAGTTTACTTTCCCCAAACTGAGTAATGTTCTTAGTGGTTTAGATGTTGAGAACCTAAGTAATGTTAGAAGGTTGCTACTCTTATTCAAAGTGCACAGGTTCTTTATCCTACCTGATTACAGTAGTGTGCAAGCTGCACACTATGTCAGATGATGCCTTAAGCAGACTCAAATTAGCATCATTAAATATCAGCTCTCTGAAATCCTTACTGCAGCATCTAATATTAAATCAGCACCCTTAAACTGCCACATTTTAAACAGTGCATTAAGGAAGGGAAGTAACCACCAGTGACAAACTCTTGGCAAATGGGAAATCTGACATGGTGGGCTGGTGGCCCAGAGTCATGAGTTCTTTTTTGCGTAGTTCCAGTTTGTTGTATTTTTGACTTGTGTTTGTTACTATTTAGATCCTCAGTTTGTTATGTTTAAGTTTTCTGTTACTTGTATGTTATTCAGGGTTTCTTGTCTTAGGTTTGGGTGTTCTGTGTTTAGTTCCACTTCCTGTTTTATTTTGATAGTGTCATGTTCCTTGTGTGTTGTATTCGGTTTTGCTTCCCCTTGTCTCGTCTATTATGGTCAGCTGTTTTCCCACCTGTTGTCACTCCCCTCATTAGCGCTTGTGTATTTATTGTCTGCTCTTGTCTTTGTCCTTTGTCGGAGCCTAAGTCTGTGTATGTTTAGGTTAACGTCCGTGATGAGTGTTTTGTATTTTGAGTTTCTAGTTTTCAAGTACTTTTGTGTAACTGGCCCTGTCCAGCTTTGTCCTTCATGTTTATTTATTTAATAAAGGTTGAGTAAATATCAGCTCTTGCCTCACATCCTGCTTTGAGGTGTTCTCTGCCCTGCCTGCAGCACCCTGCCTGCAGCGCCCAGCCGTGACAAAATTTTGAGTCCTTTTGTAGAATAATATTAGTGACCATTTACAGACCCTGTAAAATACAATGCATAATTATAATAATATATATATATATTTTTTTATAAAACTTCTATGTGTTGTTTATATCAATTTAATTGTGTTTATATGGTGGGTAAAGTCACTATTCAGAATGATCATTTTAACCAGTGCAATAGTAAAGAACTCTTGTGCATGACATATAAACTTTACCAAACTATAACCCATTCAACACATAGTCTAAGATGTCACAAAATTTTTATATATATATATTTTTTTTATTAGATACACCATCTTGCCAAAAGTATTCACTCACCCATCTAGATCATTGAATTCAGGTGATCCAATCCCTTCCATGGCCACAAGTGTATAAAGCCAAGCACCTAGACATGCAGTCATAAAATTTCCTCACTACCAAATATTCCACAGTCAACTGTTAGTGGTATTATAACAAAGTGGAAGTGATTGGGAATGACAGCAGCTCAGCCAAAAAGTGGTAGGCCATGTAAAATGATAGAGTGGGGCCTGTGGACACTGAGGCACATAGTGTGCAGAGGTCACCACCTTTCTGCAGGGTCAATCACTACAGACCTCCAAACTTTATGTAGCCTTCAGATTATCTATAGATAGATAGGTAGATAGATAGACTTTATTGATACAGCAAGGGAAATTATAATATTACAGTGGCAAGAGGAGAGAACAATTTACAATAAATAAACTAGGTACTCTGAATTATTGTTTGGTGCATTAGCACAAACGTCAGTCTGGATCTGTTCGCTGACCCCAAAGGTGTATGGAAGCAACCCTCTCATCCACTGCCAAAACTCCCAAATACAGGCAGCAACCAGGGGAAATACCACTGTCCAATCCCTCTCACAGAAGAGAATTCCAGAGTGGAACAGAGTCCAAACCCTCTCCTGGAGACTGGTTCCAGAGCCCAAGTCATGTGTTGGGTTGAACCCCTATGGTGCCTCCTGCAAGTTGTGAGCCCAAAAGAGGTCGGGCCCATGGTTCCTCTTTGGATTGCGCATGACCATGCCCAAAGGGCTAAGGCTGGGCCACCAAGGTTCCTCCCCTGTCCTGTGCAGGGTGAACCTGACCCCTTGATTGTTTTTTTTTTAGAGAAATAAAAAGGGACATTTCTTGTTAATGAATATGAATGAATCAACTTTTATACATTTCATGTCTATTTCCAAACTTCCACGAAGCTATCTGACTATTAAAACATACTGTAAGATTTCATCAAAAATGTTATTCTGACATGTATCATACAATACACCCCCTCGCGGCAAAGGCACTCTCTGATGAATGCACCCTCAGTCCAATACAGTCCTTTACACTGTAAAATTTGCTCAGGAACAGCTCAAGAAACATGACAAAGAACCTAAGGCACTGAAAATGTCTCCAGACTCCCCAGATTCCAGATGACTGAGCATCTACAGGATGCACTGGAAAAATCCAAGTTCCAAAAGATTTGACTCTCCAACCTGCACAGGCTCAACAGGAACCTCCAGAAATATGCATATCTTTGCACATATGGATTGCTTGTTTTTCTGCAAATCCTCTAAGACCTTACTTTGTGCTGGGTATATGCAAATATGAAGTACATTTACCACTCTATATGTGCTCATGGACTGAAATGGGACATGCGCACATCACAAATGTTTACCCTGGGTGAACACACTCTTATCCATTCCTATGGATTTTAGACTGATAAAGTGCAGAGTGCTGATTAGCATAGCTGACTCAATGATGAACATCTACAAGGGTATTATGGGTTTTTTTTTTCTTACTCCTGGCAGTTACACGTCATCCTCCACATATACCTGTTTGCTTTGACAAGTCAAAATCCTGCCTTAGCTTTTTCAATACGACTCTGGAATCTCACCACTCCTGAAGCTTTATCAGCACCCACATGTTCACACACAGTGTCACTTTAATTTTTTCACCTGCTCTCAGTTCATGCTCCATTTGTGCATCATGCACTTTCCCTTTAGGGTCCATTTACATCAAACATTTGCAATTTGAATTTTCAAGTGCCAACACCTTGCAAAAAAGCCGCTATGCCTAGTCTGAAACTTGATGAATCTAGCAAATTTGCTGTAAAGTAACACTTTCATGAAGCACTTATCTGTTAATACAAGGAATCGTGCCACTGACAACGTCCAGTTTTGATAGTAGCTGCTGAAAGTAGCACAGTAGCAGTTGTTGATAAAATGAGAAAAATGGCATTAGGATGTTTCGGGCAGGGATTTAGTGATATTATAGATAAATAAAGAAACATACTATAAAATAAAATCTGGAGATTGTGAATCTGGTACTATTTTCTTTCAGACCAGTTCTGTGGAAGCATATCATCACCCTTTTAAAATAATGGCTCAAGTCATTTTTAATGAAAATTTTATTTTTGCCCAAATCATCATATTTTCAATATGTGGTTCAGTTTGTGTGTGTGTGTGTGTTTTCTGAAAAAAATGACAAAAATGACATAGGCCATTATTTTAGAAGGGTGATGATATGCATCATCTTAGTGATGCAGGAAATACATAATCTTTCAAGACATCATCTCACACAACCGATCAGATCAAAATGTATTCAGTGCCAGGTCAGTGTTCCATGATCACTTTTATGGTTGTTTAAACAACGTACATGAGAATTTTTTCTACTTTCTACTATTTATTAATTTTTTAGATAAATCTTTAGGTAGTTTCTAATGTACATAATATCTGAAATGTTACTGAAACCTCAATATCCTTCTGTTTTGGTTATAATTGTGTATTTATCCTGCACAAGTGTTCACACACTCTGCTTTTCAGGGATAATTTGTCTTACTGGATTTTTGTTGAACCTTCTGGTGGCTGATAGCTCATTTACCTCCATTGCTGTCTCTGTCCGCCCTTTTCTTCCTCAATAATCTCTTAGCTCATCGTTCACCCACACATTGATCTTCCTCTCAACAACTGAAGGAGCATCCTGGTGAAATAAGTGTGATAAAAATACCAAGAAAAAAATTCACTCTACCTCCACATTTAAAGACAGTGGTTAATACACTGGATGATTTCTAATCTAATGTACAGGCAGGTGAAATGGGTGCACACAATTATTTAATAGACCTGAGACTGACAGAAAACACTGACAGCAGCTAATCAGACCTAC
>VUQJ01028979.1:17875-27944 GCA_015108635.1 Andinoacara biseriatus | reverse complement strand
CTTTCATAGAGTCAATTTCTGCATCATCCAGGACTAATGCAATAGTGCATGTTGTTAAAAAAAATACAAAATTCCTAAATGGTGGGTCAGAAACAGTGGTATTTTACAGAATCTCACATTATTTCACAAAATAGTGGAGCTGGTGACAGATTTATCCTCCTCTTAGTCAACATCATGAAGCACTAGCAAGAGTCAGACATGCACAACATCCTAACATGTCGGTGTCATACGTAAATGTACACCTTGGCCACTTTTTTTTTTCTCAATAAGTCTTCCGTAGAAGTCAATTTCACTTAGTCAGACCTCATAACATGCTCCATTGTGCACAAGTCTGAAATGTATCCAGTTGCATCACTGGATACCCAAACAAGAATAGCAAAGTGCATGTCTCCTGTGCTCTTTGAGAGTTACTCAGCTTAATAGAAATTCCTTTATGATATATTTTAGCTATGCCCAATACAAAACAGATATGGATTTCTCAGAGTCTGTGTGAGAGGGTAAGGGTGCGGCTCTCTCAATAGCATCAGGGTGGCTGCAGCTCAGGAGGTAGAGCAGGTCACCTACTAATTCGAAGGCTGACGGTTTGATTCCTGGCTACTCTGCATGCCAAAGATACTGCACTCTGATGCACCCATCAAAGTGTGAATGTTAGATAGAAAACATTTAGCTGTAGGAGGAAGTGCTTGGGTGAATGAGGCATGTTATATAGCGCTTTAAGTGCTCAGAGTAGAAAAGCGCTATATAAGAACCAGTCCATTTACCACCTCGCATTGCAACACAGAGAGAGGCTCTTCTCTCGACAACAATGACATAGACATAAACGTTCTATATGCAGACAACACTGTTTCCACGAGTGCAATAAAACATTTGCTCATACAGGAAATATTGCGCATGAATGATGGCGCTCTCAATCACATCACAGCAGTGGAAGCAGTGAGTTGCAGGAACGTAAAACCAGTCCATATTTGAATGATAGATGCTGTGATTTCAACAGGTTGATAAGGCAAGCCACTTCATCACATGTCTGAAAGGGGCTTGTGTGAGATGGCAGCATTTAGCAGCACCGATTTAAAAAAAAACAAAAAAACAATGATTAGACGATAAGAAAGTTGTTGGAGATAAATGTTAGATCACTCTTCCTTCTGTATCAGCCAGGTCTGCGGTTTACTGGACATCTCAGCAACTATTTTTATTTTTAAAAAATGCTACATTTAAAAAAAACTGGCAGTGTTTTAGCCATGTAACACACAGGTTTACAAATTGTATCCATCACGTCTTGTTAATTAATAAAATGAGGACGATTTTATGCATACATTGCTCTTAAATTTATGTCATAAAATACTGTTTACAAGATGGACTCGTGAAGTGACAGGCTGCTCATAAGCTGTGTCTATGCTGAACATTCTTGGAATTCTTGATGCATCTCAGCTTCAAGGTGTGCGTGGAAGACTTCTTGCTATTTAACTAAAGAAAGGCTAGATATTACAGAAAGTCTAACTAATAAGTCAAATTGCGTCAAAGATTTAATACTTAGTGACAAGCACAAAATTAATTAAACAACAAACTAAACTGGCTAATATAAATTCTATTGATGGACTGAGGATTATTAGGTTAGAAAAAAAATGTTCTCCAGGATTCACAGGATTCCTAGATCTTGAAAACTCATCCTAATGGCAGAAAGTTTAGCTTTTTATAGAAAAGTTTCTTCATGATTCACACAACAGATTGTATAACACACTTGCATCATTGCCCTGAGAAATACGTTCCCTCACGGCTATGGGTCTGAAGATGCCTTTTGATTTTGTCAGAGCGGCTGAAGCACTTGCCACACACAGGACAACTGTATGGCTTTTCTCCCGTATGGATCCTCATGTGCACCTTCAAGTGAGCCATCTGTGTGAAGCCCTTTCCACAAATCTGACAGCGGAATGGTTTTTCTCCCGTGTGGCTACGCTGGTGTTCTTGAAGTCTGCCTGAAGAGCTGCAGCATTTTCCGCATACTCCACAGCGGTAAGGTTTTTCCCGAGTGTGAACTTGTACATGCACATGCAAGTGGCCAATGTGACTAAATGCCTCACCACAAACTTTGCAACAGAAAGACGACATGTGGCCTTGTAGGGGGGACTTTTGATGAGGGCAGTCTACAGCATTGGCTCCCTGGTTACGCATGTGAGAGGCCTGTCCTCGGTTTGCTCCGTTTCCAGCTCCCTTAGCACCAACCATCTGTCCGCCATTCTCCACCCCAATAATGTCAATGTTGTTCTCATTTGAGCAGTTTGGATTGACTGGTGCAAGAGGCTGGGTGCCATTGTTGGAGGAAGTAGAGCCTCTGTGGCCACCTCCACTCTCTGCCTTCACATGCCTTGGGGGGCCTCGAGATCCAGGATCCCTTTCCCTGTTTTCCACACCCTGATTCTGCGAGAGGTTGGATGTGTGGGGGCCATCCTGGGGATATTCATTTGCAACACGAGGAGGAGAGAACATATTCTCTGGTGTGCTGCAAGAACCATGTCCACGAAGTTGATCATCTCCTTGGTTGGCCCGCAAATCTCTTTTGTCCTTGATCTGAATAGGAATTCGCTCTTCATGCCCCATGCTGGGACTCCACTCACGTCGTGGATGCTCACCATCCTCCTCGTCCAACAATGCCATGGATGGACGATCTGAAAAGACAAAGAACGGAAGCTGGTCAGATGAAATAACTAACTGCATTGAAGAAAATATGGTAACAGTTTTTTAATGCCATTTGAATTTAAATATAAAAATAACTTGTTCCTCAAGTAAACCACTTGAAGAAATATTGGTACTGAGGTTACAGAGCAAATGAGACATCCAAAAATGGTAAATGCAATCTTCAAGCAAAACACTGAACTTACGACACTATTAAGTAAATCTAATAGAAAATGTTAAAAATATCTAAATTGAGTTACGTGTCAAAATCTGACCTGGTCAGTACCAGTGGAGAGGCGTCAAATTATATCCTTACACATCTGGTTTTATGAGCAATAATTGCATGATTATGGCCTAAAGACATTAAATACAGTATACATAAGTAGTCTAGCCACAAGGGTAAAGATAATATTTACTAATTTTAAGGTTCCATCAGGGTCAACGTGGTTACCCTTTTGTATTTCCTGTCTATATAAGTATTACAGATCTTTTGACTCTGTATTTTGCCTCCGGGACACTGAGGTCATCATCCCAACAACTTCTTCAATACTTCAACTTCGCTGTCTGTTTATGCAAGTTCTGTGTTTCTAACTGGATTCTTGAGACCCGGAGAGAGAAATGAGTGCCTGTAGAACTTTGGTTGAACTTCTATTGACCATTATAAAATTTGTTATATAATTAAAATGTACTTGATTTGGCTATAATACACTGATTAGGCTTGTAAGTCATCTATTATAATAATTTACAGTGGATTTAAGTTGAATATTTGATAACAAAAACACAATCATTACTTTAATATGTAATGCATACAAAAGTATCTCAAATTTAAAAATGCCTTAAGTATCTACATTTAATGGCACCTTGGCCAATACTGGAAACAGGGTTAATTATAAGTTTTTGTGAATGAGGGGTTTAAGACTGGGGTAAACACTACTGACACATCACTTGTGTGTTTTTTGTTTTGTTTTTGTTTGTTTGTTTACCAGCATATGATCCAATCAGATAATTTATGCATCCGTCCAATTGATTCGTCAACATACACACAAGAATACAGATGCAGCTCAGTGCTAACCCAGGCTAGCAGACTGGCTAACGAACAAAGGTTGCTATTGCGCTAGCCGCTTCACAACAACAACAGCGGCAGCTAATATCAACTAGCTTGTCAGCGGCCAAACTCGATCTGCGCGGAAATGGGTCGGAATTATTCTGCTGCCATTTATCATCTTTGATGTATCTGTCCTTCACGCCGTTTTATCAATTCCTCTGCCTACTACTCGACTAATGGTGCAGAAAGGGTCGCCACTGCACAGTTAGCTTGGAGTGGAGCTAACCTGGCCATATTTCAATCCCAGCGTCTCGCAGCCTGCGTCTCAGATGGTCGTTCTCCCGCTCCCTGATTGCTATCTCCTCCTGGTACTCCAAAATCGTGTCCTCAACAGATTTGTAAATCTCCTGCGCAGCAAGCATGAGACGCTCAGTCAAAAAGACGTTTAAAAACTGCAGTTTGGTCATTTTTGTTTTGGGTTGCACAGAGCTCCTGCCACCATCCAAAATGGACCAAAAAAGACACGTGACCCCGACTACCTTCTTCTTCTGTCTTCTTACCCTAAACATTTAATGGGATGACTTTTTTTATGTTTGACTTGTTTTTTCCGGTGGTTTGACAACCCATTTTTTTCACTGGTTGTTTGTCTTTTGATTAAATCGGTCGTATTGTGTAGATTTCGTTTTTATTTCATTGTTTTCTATTTAAATTCAAATGTTTTATTGTTCACATGTTGCACTCAGGACCTGATTAATGGCCAACAAGAATGAGATCACACTAAAACAATGAATCTAAAACGTATTTGCTGTGTTATTTAGTATATTTAAGGAAAATAACAAGTGTAAATAAAGAAGTGTAAAACAAGTGTGTCTGGGATAGTGCAAAGAAAATTCCCTGCACTTTACACTAATAATATCCATTCATAGCATACGTGGAAGATAAAGGTAGATAGATCACCACAGGAGTGTGATTTTTTAAGGGTGCTTTATTCTTAAGTTTAAAGATGACACCATTGTTGCGAGTTTTCTGAGCTGTGGGGACTTCGATCATCATACCACCCTGAACACGCCCGATCTCGTCTGATCTCGGAAGCCAAGCAGGGTCGGGCCTGGTCAGTACTTGGATGGGAGACCGCCTGGGAATACCAGGTGCTGTAAGCTTTCCTTGCCTGCGGCAGGGGTCGCTGCTGTTGCTGCTTCTTTTAGAGGACACGGCTTTGAGGGAAAAAAACAAATCTTGGTGGGCCCTGTGCTTCTTTGTCTCTTTTTTTCTCACCTAGGACTTCCCGCTCTCTAACCTGGCTTGTCTCCCATTATTATCTAATTAAGCAGTGGAAGCGCATTGAAGGTGGAGCCAAAGCGACGCGGGAAAATTATTTCTCTAGTCGGCATTCTCTGTATTTAACAGTATTTAAACGGAAGAGGGAGAAGGACAAAAATCTTCACGTCCACCATGGCAACCGGGCAGAATGTTTCTTTTAACAGTGGCAAAACGGTAGAATGGTAACCAATGTAGAATGTTCACGTCTAAAGTGGAAACGTGGCAGAATGTTCATTTTAACAGTGACAAAATGGTAGAACGTTCACGTCCAACATGGCAGAATGAAAAAAGCTTTTCAAAGGGGTTCAAAGACAGTCGGTAAGTTATGTCAGTGTATCAAGAGGAGGCTTTTAAATACTCAGGTTAGCATAAGTTACTAAAAGAACAGGTCACTGTTCTGCTACTGTGTGCTGTAGTTACAGTATGACAGATCATAACAAGCAAAACACGGGAACTTGTAATAATTTGTTTAACTAGGTGCTGAATTATAAAACAGATCAATTATAGAAGAATTTATCTGAGGGGAAATAAGGAAGGCTTTCCAACTCTCTAAGATTTATTGCCAAGAAGCATTGTTGCCACAAAGAAAAAAAGGACCGAAGGCAAATTTCCCAAGTTCAGTAACCCACGTCATTGAGTGTCTATCCCTGCAATCTGAAGCGCACGGACTGTTCAAGGCGCATGTCCAATCCAGGATACACTGGCAGCTACTTCGCTGCACTTGCACTCTGATCCCCGCCCCGATATTATTCAGTGGAGCAGCAAATGCGAACAAGTCCCACAAGAAGTGATGACGGAGCAGCAGCGGTGAAGCCTGCCGGAGGCAAGAAAAGCTTACAGCACCTGGTATTCCCAGCGTCCTAAACACTTGGGATTATGACTCAGGCTCAAACAAATCCAATTTTGGCCTCTTTGCCACATGGCTTTTCACATCGGGAGGCCTCACAAGTGCACCGACACTTCTTTACATTTAAAGGACGGCCACCGCAAAGTAACGCAAAGCCGTTTCTTCACTTTAGAGCGCAATAGTCCAACAACTCACTGTTGACATATAAATGGGCTTCTGGTGAGCCTTGTCTTTGCTTACGGCCATACCACCCTGAACACGCCCGATCTCGTCTGATCTCGGAAGCTAAGCAGGGTCGGGCCTGGTCAGTACTTGGATGGGAGACCGCCTGGGAATACCAGGTGCTGTAAGCTTTTCTTGCCTGCTGTTGCTGCTTCTTTTAGAGGACACGGCTTTGAGGGAAAAAAACAAAACAACAACGTCTTAGTGGGCCCTGTGCTTCTTTGTCTCTTTTTTTCTCACCTAGGACTTCCCGCTCTCTAACCTGGCTCGTCTCCCATTATTATCTAATTAAGCAGTGGAAGCGCATTGAAGGTGGAGCCAAAGCGACGCGGGAAAATTATTTCTCTAGTCGGCATTCTCTGTATTTAACAGCTGTGCATATTATATGATCATTATCAGAGGCATGGCGTTGATTAGGCGCCCCTGTGCTCCTTCAGCTCCCCTCCTCCTGTCGCTCCCCGTACACACACACACACACACACACAAACACACACACACACACGGTGCTCCAGCGCGGGCTATTGTGAACGCGCTCGATTGCGATGGTTTTCATTTGAATCGTCGACTCTAGGTACCATCTGACGACAGGCAGCTAGAGTTGGAGACGCAAAAAAGAAAGCCCTTCGGGGCACAAAAGGATTTTTCGATAACAAAACGAAAGATTTTCAAGAACAGTAGTGATGTGCAGAACTGTAGTAATTACAGAGGCAAGAACTGTTGAAGATGTATGTTATGCTAAAATGTATCGCATGTAGATAGTGGCACTGACAAAAAGCCAGAAGGCTGAGCTGGAGGTGGCATATCTGAAGATGCTAAGTTTTTTACTGGGAGTGTCCAGGAGACACAGGATTAGAAATGAGATCATTAGAGGGACAATTCAGGCTGAACAATCTGAAAACAAAGTTAGATAGGCAAGGCTGAGATAGTTTGAACATGTACAGAGGAGGTTGCTGAGGCAGGTGATGCGCTCTGGTGACCGCTCACAAGATCGCAAAACTGAGCAGCTGAAAGAATTAGTAGAAGAAGATTTGAACTAGACCCTCCCGGTCAGCAGGGGGCGAAATCCCAGCCACACGCTGAAAGAACCGGAAATGACATCATCAAACGTGTGCCGTCTCCCACGTGTGAGAGCGTTTCAGTCACATTTGGTAGGTCCTCGGCTTCACCATGAAACGTCCCAGTAAGTACATAACGTGGTTATATCAATACTTAATTTTAATTAAAATAAACCACTTTGCAGGGCTTTACTGATTCGTTAATCCCCAGGTTAACTGGCTGGCGGCAGTCATAGCTCGAGGTCCCCCTTGCCAGCCTGCTTTAGCTCCGCTTTCAGCTAACATTAACTGTTTTATTTTTATGTCATCTTCAGAGTTGAAGAAAGCAAGCAAGCGGCTCTCATGTGCCAAACGTTATAAGATTCAGAAGAAGGTAAGCGCCTTAACTTCGATATTCCAGCAAGACTTTAAATAAATGTTTTCCACAGGAGGCCCTTGTGAACCTGACTTCCTTGGGCAAACCCCTTTTAATCGGATTTTTGTTTCAACACGAAGCCGAATAACCCATTGTTTTGTATTTAGGTCCGGGAGCATAATAGAAAGCTACGGAAACAGGCAAAGAAGAAAGGAGTAAGCAAACGACTGAAGAAGGATATCGGTGTGCCCAACAGTGCTCCCTTCAAAGAGGAAGTCCTCAGGGAGGCCGAACAGAGGCGGCTGCAGGTAGGCAGCCGAATGGTTTTTCTAACGCACATTATTACATCAGTGCAGGAACAAGTTAAAGGTTAATGCACAAGTCCTCCGAAAATCTTAGTTTTTACATGCGTTTGGAAAAACAATATGTAGCTTGTGTTGGTGAAGTGTAACTAAAAGTGTCTCAATAAATATTTATCTCATAGATTGAGGAAGAAAAAGAAAGAAAAAGACAAGCTAAAAAGGAGGAGCGAGCCCAGAAGAGGAAAACGGACAAGGAGGCTGCAAGTAAAGAAGCAGAACCCACAGCTAAGAAAGCACGCAAGGTAAAAGGCTGTTGCTGTAAAATGTGTATTAAGCTTTTGCTCTCTTCTCTGCTGACCTGCACATTTTTTTCCTCTTGTTTTTATAGGATGACAGCAGAAATCAATCAAAGGAAAGGGCTGCCCCAGACAAGAGCTCAAAGCAGTTCCTTTGTGCCGAATTAAACAAGGTAAAGCTACCCACTCCCAACTATCATCTTGTCCCAGAGAGTGATAGCTTTTAACACTGACACAAACTCAATTGCTTCAGGTTCTCGATGCATCTGATGTAATAATAGAAGTCCTCGATGCTCGTGATCCACTGGGGTGCAGGTGTCCACAGCTTGAAGAGGCTGTGCTGCAGAGAGGAGGCAGCAAGAAATTACTTTTGGTTTTAAACAAAATAGGTAAGTAGATTTGGGGTGTTTATGTTTCATGTACAGTATAAACCACGGTTAGGAGGGTTGCGATCGACATGTGTGAATTTGATTTGACTTTTAGTTTCTGTGTTGCAGATCTGGTGCCAAAGGAGAATGTGGAAAAGTGGGTCCAGTGTTTACAGCAGGAGCTTCCCGTATTGGCATTTAAAGCATCAAAACAGAAGCCGGATGGATCAGTTGTAAGTGGTGCATTTTATACCTTTTTTGTGATTGAAAAAAATAAATTGAATACTTCGTCAGCTGTTTTTGTCTATTACTTTTATATGTATTCATATAGAAGCTACTTTCAGCTGCTGACTTGTCACCAGGGGTCGCTGTAACACATCTGTATGTGGCAGTTTTCATCAGATACTGTTCCTGATGCAACCCCAAACGGGATTTGTGTATCTGGCTGGAATTGAACCGGGAACCTTTCATTTGCCATTAACTGTAATAATTGTACACCTGCAACAAGTTTTATCTCAGTCAGCTTTATTGGCCAAATGTAAATATACGAAAGAGAGCAGAAAGTGAGGTGTCTCATCCATCCTTCATCTAGATCACAGCCACGTTTCATTCATTTCAGGAGTTGTCTGTCTTAGTAGGCCGAAATAATGAGGCTGTTTGCAAAACTGTAATACTGACAACTAGTATGATTTGAATGTTTACTAAGAAGTAATTGTTGCAAATGACAATAATTTTTGTTGTTGCTGTGGAGGACTGAGAAGGTTGAGCAGCTTGTTCTGTGCTGTTGTAACTGGTATAACCTCCAAGAGTAGCTAACAAATCACATAATTAATTCAGCCTGTTCTACGCAGAGCTGATATGTGTGTTTGTGTATCATTTTTAAAAATCTCTACGCACCCAAATACAATGTATTCATTTTTACAAGAGGGTGAACCTCGACTGCATTAAGTGTTTCTGAGAAATTAATTTGTCTGGTTCTGTCTTCATCAGAAAGCCAAAAAGCGCAGATTAGCAGCCTCTAATGAAAAACTGGACAGATCCAGAGGAGCGGCCTGCTTTGGAAACTCTTGTCTTGCAGAGCTGCTCACAAGCTACGCTGATAAAACACAGGGTGAAGGTTCACTCAGAGTTGGCATAGTTGGTAAGCACATTTCTTAATTTGTCTTTATTGATTTTTGTTAATATGTCATCCATGGGATTTGTATTCAGCATCTCTTCAGCCTGTCTTTAGTAAATTTAATGTCGTACAAAGCTTTGTGACATGACTATATTATTGGGGTGTTCTTAGTGAATCTTTTGCACACTTCCTTTTACCTTCAGGCTTTCCTAATGTTGGGAAGAGTAGCATTATCAACAGTATGAGGGATTCCCCGGCCTGCAATGTTGATATCAAAAGAGGCACCACCAAGTAAGTGGCATTTTAAAAAATCCACACTTTAAGCAGAACCCTTCAAGATTTGTGTTTTTTGCTAGGTTTGCTTTAAAAGTTGTAATTAATGTGAATCCTGGTGGTAGATGCACTTCTTAGACCCTCTCACTTTTTTTTTTTTTTTTTTCTTTTTTTTTTTTTTTTTTTTCTTTATTTTCAC
>VUQJ01028979.1:0-16772 GCA_015108635.1 Andinoacara biseriatus | reverse complement strand
GAGCATAAATGAATGAAGGGTGAAAGGGACAAGGAGACAGGTCCTCAGCAGTTTATGTACTATAATTAATAAACTAAATGGTCACTTTATTAGCTATGTTTTGCTAGTACTGCTTTAGACCCCCTTTTGGCCTCAGAACTTCGTGGCACTTATTTAACAAAGTGCTTTAAACATTCCTCAGAGATTTGGTCCATATTAACATGATGCAAATCTCCCGTTCAACCACATCCCAAAGGC
This sequence comes from Andinoacara biseriatus, assembly GCA_015108635.1. Classification (NCBI taxonomy): domain Eukaryota; kingdom Metazoa; phylum Chordata; class Actinopteri; order Cichliformes; family Cichlidae; genus Andinoacara; species Andinoacara biseriatus. Next base: position 16,535 of record VUQJ01028979.1, on the reverse strand, counting down.
ACGCTATTGCATTTAGATCTTGATTGAATACAGTGAAATCATTGTGATGTCCAAGAAACCAGTTTAAGATGTGGTGCTGGATGGAGCCATCAGAAGATCACTGTGGTCCTAAAGCGATGAACATGATCAAAGACAAAAAGTCAATGATGCTCAGTTGGTACTAAAGGGCCCCAAATGTGAAACAACAAACATGTTCAAAGTCACTTACATCACCTTCCATCACTGTTCTGATGCTCAGTTTGAACTTCACCAGTTTGGCTTGACCCTGCCTATATGCCTCAGTGCACAGAGTATTAATGGGTATTAATGAGCAGTTGAATAGGTGTCCCTAATAAAGTGACCAGTGAGTGTATGTACTGTATTAAATGTGTGTTTTAACCAAAGTAGTGAAAATCATCCTCACGAATGAGTTTCTAGATAACTAAACCACCAAACCCACTGCACTGTTTTCAGGTTCTGTAACAGTCCAGATGACAGAATGCAGCGTACATTAAATAATTTCAACGTTCATTTCTACATTTGTATTTTTTATTTTTAAAATTGCAGGGTCTGTTCTCATGAGGTGTAAAGAGGCCTGTTGAAACCTAAAGTGTTTTTTTTTTTTTTTTTGTTTGTTTTTTTGATACATGTGAATCTACTGCAGTGTGTTCATTTTTAACTGTTTTGTTCAAAACATTTGCTTTTGCAGCTGTTAGATTTCCGAACCAGGCCAGCAGTATAGGCTTCATCTCTAAAGGGCCGACTGCAGGTCTCCTGTGTGTCACCGACATCTCTGACAGAAAGCCTGGCGCTACAGTCACAGAGAGAGAAGCAGAGCAGAACAATGAAAACAGTGAGGTAATTACCGATGGGGAAACTGGCAGATAATGCAGCTGCTTTAAATGTTAATAGAAGTCCACTCTTCTGGAAATGAGGACAAAAATGCAAGTCTTGATTTGTTCATGAAGACTTCTAATCCAACTCTGATCCTGAAGACTGGAACTTTTTTCCCCTCGTTATAAAACACCTCTGTATATCTTGGAGGTTGTTGGAATTCAAATAACTGAAACATCTGTTCTTCTTGCAGCCTGAACAAATCACTAAGGACTCAAATAAAACAGAGAAAGCAGAGGAACTACAGGCAAAGTCACTCAAAAGTAAATGTTTTGAAAAAGACTGCTTTAATTATTTACTTAGTAAATATACCCATCACGGCAGCTTGTTACATCTCCACTCTTCTCTTTGCAGAAAAAAAAGGGAGTGTGCGGTTTCAGTCTGTCCCCATTGACACCAGCTTTTCAACAGCCAACACAGACGATGCCTATGACTTCAACACGGATTTTAAATGATATAACCTTTGTATTAAGCAGATGCCTGCTGTATCGTGGGCATTCACACTGTTTTCATGCATGCTCATGAATACAGTCACTCACCTGCCTTCACTTGTTCTGCTAAGAGGCTGATATCAGAGTACAGTCTGGAAGATAGTGGGATTTAGCCTAAAGCTTTCAGCTGACAAATCAGTTGGATTGTTCTTCTTGGACTGCCCAAGAAACGGACTTAATTGCATAGTATGCATCTGTACATACCTACTGACTCTTCCCAAATGTCTTTGTAATATTTTGTTATTGCAGGAAAATGTGTGTGTATATAGAAATCTTACTACAAAGGTAATAAACCTGCAAAGAAACAAGTTGGTGCTCAATTCTATTTTTGCCCATTAATGAATTTCAACATAAACATCCTATTAACTGCAACATCTCTACTCAGTTGTTGCATATCCCATTTCAGGAAATGTGATGCAGGATGGACAAAGCTGAACAGCCTGGTTTTCCATGCTGTTACAAATGTTAACAGAAATCTGAAAAACATGCAATGTTGAAAAAATATTTAGCAGACACTGGAAGATTAAAAAAATCACAAGATTTTAATAAACATGTAACCTTTTATTTCATATATATAAAAAGACATTTACACCAGTAGGGATGTTTCAGCATGTAGAAAAAGATCCCGATAATGAAATGTTAAAGTAGGGGGATATTTGTGCAAAGCTGTTTCTACTATTATGTATAATTCAGCTTTTCCACAGGAAGAACTGAACTGAGGTATTGACGAAGAATTTGCATGGCTAGTGATTTTAATTTAGAGAAGCATATAAAACAGTCCATTTTCAGTTGTTGAACAAAATATGTCTAAAAATGCAATTCAAAGCAATCTCAACAATATGTTCTGAATATAGAAAAAAAAAAACCTCAGTTCAGTGGAACATGAGTGTAATCAGGTCCACATTCGGACGATGGTGGAACTCAAACACAGGGCATTTGCATAGTTCCTGAGTTAAAAAGGAGTTTTCCTGCTGGTATGGGGCTGATCTGAAGGTTCAAGAGGCCGATTTTTAAATCTAGCGCTCCCCTGAGTGTCTTCGCAGGGGATGAAATTTTCCTGTAGGGTCGGGAATGAACCACTTGTCCCACACATCAGTAAAGGAGGATCCTCTCCCCCAGGGCTTATAGTGTCCATTCCAATGCAGGAGTTTGGCCACCTTCACAAACTGGGAAGAGTAGCGGTTTGCGGCACCTGTTACACCTGAAAAGTTGACAGAATTGTGTTTTATATGTAAGAAAACACTGAAAGCATAAAATATGCTCCATTATTGTAAGTAGAGACCATTTCTGTATCCATCATCAACAATGCAACCTGAATACTTTTATCCAGCTAGAGTTTTTGCATCTATGGAACAAATAAAGTCCCTATGACATCACAAAGTCTGTTGCAGGAATAATTTGACAGTTCAGTAAATTTGCATCCTTGCAGAGACAGCTGATCTCACACTCATGTTTGTCAGTAGAAAGTGAAGACAGAGCTAGGCGGTAGCTGTTTTAGGTCAGCATAAATACAACAGTCAAGCCAAAATACTCAAAGAAACAGTTAATCAGATTTTTCTTTTGGTCTGTTTATCTGTCTACATTATTTTGGTGTGATTTGCCCCATTATCTTGGCATGTGGTGTTCAACAGAAAAAATAAAATTCATGTTTTCTTCGGAAGAGAAACTGATCACAACAAGACTTGTTGATTTCTTTTTTTAAAGTAACCACGTCAGGACTTACATTTGTATTGTGGGACTTTAGGCTCCACAAGCTTAGTTCCATTAAATTCAAGAGAAGGCAGAGATTTCTACAAACAGGCACCAAATAATAAATTATTTGGGTTTGGGGCATAATTACGTCTTTAATAACTTGTCAAGCAGCATGTGCCGGACTCACACAGTACTGCATAAGATACAAATAATGCTCTGGTGATCTGCATGATTCATTCAAGAAACTCTGTTTTGGTGTTGTTGCTTTGTTTTTAAAAAATTAGGGATTAACCAGAACTTACCGAGGTGTCTCACATGCCACATGGGGTCAATGCTGGAGTGATGTTTGTAAAAAACAATGAGGAGTGGAGGAGTAGTGAAGCTTTCTGCGAGGGTTTTACTGTACAGATCCTCCCTGAGAAAAGGAAAACAATGTGGCTTAAAGCAAAGACATCCACTGGATTAAATTCACATTTTGTCATTTACAATAACACTTTCTTCATTTATTTAAAGTCTACTCATCATTTCACCTGTCTAAGTCACTTACCGTGCGTTGAGCTCCATCCAGTGCTCCAGCTGCCGGGTGATGTTTTGGTTCTTCCATTCAGTCAGGTTGGCGATGAAGACACCGGGGTTGAAGGAGCAAGTGTTGGCTCTCATTCCCAGCTTCTTAATAGCTTCCTTCTTAAAGTCCAGAAAGCCTATGTAGTTATTCTGTTAACAAATATTTGTTATTTAATTAAGCATCACCATTTATGATATTCTTAATTTTTTGTTTTCCCCCAAAAAGCTCTTCATCATGCCCACCTGATTTCCAGCCCCACGAACGATGCCTTTAGCAGATCCTGAGTCACAGTCATCAGAAAATGCAGCTGCATGTCCTGGTTTGAGGCTGGTTTCATAGAGTTCCTGAATGTCACCTGAGATCCGACAGAACAGCATTTACTGATTTCCATCCAGAAAAGAATTTTTCTGCTTCTTCAAGATGTATATTTTTGGAGATTATGGGATTTAAAAAAAAAAAGGCCCTTATTATATTTTTAAACAAACCTCTTCTTTTATGGAGACTTCTCACCTTGTACAATGACGTCATCATCCAAATAGATGGCTTTCTCTGCTTCGGGAAGGTACACAGGAAGATAAAACCTGGCAAAGGTCAGCTGAAAAACACGCCATTAGAACAAGTTTAGACAGTGAGCAACACGGGTAAACCGCAGCATGTCTGAAGTTGCCTTACTGGTTTTGCAGCCTCCAGGTTCTGAGAATCTTTAGATATCTTCCCACTGAGCAGCTCAGGCTTAAAAATTACTATCTTATATTTGGCTCCGTTTAGTCTAGTGTTACTCAGCCATGCTCTGTAAAATAAGGGAAATGTTATGTCAGGTTGCTTAAATCAAATATTACTGAGTCCAAAACTCCTGCTATTATGCATTTAATAAGAGTCTTACTTTAAGTGATCAACGGTGTCATTCAAGGTCACAATAGTAAAGACAACATTAGCTTTGCTGTTTTTGTATACACTGTTCATGGCAGCAACAACAGCACCAAGTCTGTCCTCAGCAGCAGTGATGAGAACGGGGATCTCCTCTCCCGTCCTCGCTGAATGCAAGGCTGGAGACGGCTCCGACTCAAAGGGAAGAATCACCCCCTCATCTGGGCATAAAGACACATTTAAAAATGCATTTCCTCAACTTCTTGTATGATTTTACTTAAAAGCACTTAATTTGTCTGATAAGGTGAAAGCAGGAACGCAAGGGAGATATTTTGAGGATAAAAACGTGTGCTCTACATGAAAGTTAAGACTCCAGCACAGAGATAAACATACCAGGCTTTTCTGTGTTTAAAAAGTCACTGAGGCTGAGGAGATTTCGTTGGACTATGATGAGGAAGGGAACAGCCACCAGCACAAGAATGATCACGTTAACTGAAAGACACAGGAAGTATGTGAGATGTCAGCTAAATTATTTCTTTGTTGTTACAGTGCCTCATGGCACTAAATTTTATACAGTTGGAAAGACTGGTTATTTCCCCTTAAATGGTGCCACATTTGTAAGAAAAATGCATTTGCGGGCTGCACCCATGAAAAACTTGCCAGATCTTCTCTGCTAATGCATAACAGTTCATTCTGCTACTGACTCTTGTTTTGAGCTTCTAGTACCTGCTGACAGACTTGTCACGGTATTTATGGATCTGTCAGGTTTCCGATATGTGTTCCCCTCAATAGTAAACTCACTCCTATGCCTTTGGGTGCAATCCACATGCTCAACTCTGTTCAACCCATAAATACATTTTCATTACAAAAGTGGCTCCATTTAAGGGAAAATGAACAGGTTTTTCAACGGTATGAGACGGCAGCATTGTTACAACAAAAAAATAATTGACCAAAACACAAATTTCCTTGCTTTTTGTGCTATGTTTAGTTTGCCTCATTGTTACTCTGCAAGTTTCCGATTTCTGCTTTTCAACTATGCAGAAATAGCTATAGTGAAGGTTCAACTGCAAAAGATCCAAAGTGACCCACCTCTCCTCAGTGTCATAGTAATGATCTCATCCGTCCCTGCAGGACGTAAAAGAAAAGAAAACAACAAAAAAGGTTAAACCATGTATCAGTGATGGCTTGAGTGCCGTCCACGCAGGATCATCTGGCTGTTACTGAGGACGGAGGTGAACCGAAATGCTGCTGCACCGCTGCGTGGCAGAAACCGCCCACAAACTAGCGGACGTCAACTCTGCTTTATTGTGCTAAAATTAAAAAAAGACGTGCAAGTGTTAGTAAAATTCTAAGAATAATTCACTTTGAAGCCAAACTGCCAACGCAACAGCAATAAATTTACCACAACCACAGTTTCACGTAGTAAGTGATGTTTACAATGTGCCTGAGTTAAAAAAAAAACAAAAAAAAAAAACTACATGCCGCGGTTTTCAGAACACAAAAATGTTAAGCGCTATACTATTATAACGCATACATTATGAGGCTGAAAATATAAGCCGAAATGTCTTTAATATATAATAGCTAAAACATTGGGACCCACACATTTTGGACTGGCACTTCTATAGACAATCAAACGTTTTCACAAACACAAAACGGTGCCGCGTACGGCCATAGACGTATGCGTACGGCTTCGTCCAATCCAAATGACTTACAGATCCGCGCGCTTGCGCAGTTTCCTTTTCCTTTACAGACGTATCGTTTTTGAAACCGGAAGTTCAACACCATCAGTTTGTTCTCGCTAATTCCATCAAGTTTGTGGTAGTTCATTTCAGTTGGAAACATGCTGTCTATATTCAAGTCCATTCCCACGCATATGGTAAGCGGTAATTGTGTTATTTGTTGGGAAGCTGCATGGGTAAGATCGCAGTCGCTTTCGTGCATTCTGTGCTGTGTTAAAGCTAATGGCAGCTGATCATTGTAACAGCTGCTACGCTGTCATTTACTCCCGAAAGCTAAAATCAAGCAACAAATTGTTACCAAAAGTAGCTTGTTATTTAACTAGCTAAAAATACGAGTGTGCTCAAATGGACTCACTTCCACACTCGAGCTTTAATTCACGAGTTGAAGGCTCCTGGTGTGACCCTGCTGGCTGTATCCGTATGCTCACTTCACAATGAAAAATAGCTCATTTAATGATTACATTTAGTACTTCATTCTTTTTGTTGATGTTGTAGGGGGACATGGGTAATTTTTTGTACATTTGTATTTATAATGATAATAATTCATTTTTCTGACTTTTTCTTGAACTGTTTTCCAGGATTATAAAGGTCAGAAGCTGGCAGAACAGATTTTCCAGGGAATAATACTCATCTCAGCGGTAACTAACCAAAACATTACACTAAAATGCTTGAATATGTTTTGTTTATTTAACTTGAAGTTGGGTTTAAATATATTTTTCCCATCTTTGCAGGTGATTGGATTTGTGTATGGTCTGATCATTGAACAGTTTGGGTGGACAGTATACATAGTCTTGGTTGGTTTTGCTGTCTCCTGTGTGGTAAGTTTTGCACCATTTGCTGGTGGGAAATAGATGCTTGTGCACCTGTAATGTGTCTGTCATTGTGCTCATGTGTTTTAAAAATAAGACAATATAGGAGGAAAATGTGGAAAAGTAAAAGAGATTGATACACTGTCATTTCTCTAATTTTATCTAGCCTTATAACAGCAACCATCATAATAATATTTTGTTTCTCTCCTTTGCTTTAGCTGACCCTGCCCCCATGGCCCATGTACAGAAGGAATCCTCTGTCCTGGCAGCCAGTTATACCAGAGAGCAGCGGGGAGCCCATCCAGAAACCTCAGGAAAGCACCAAGAAGAAGAAGCACAAATAACTCAGAACTATCCCACATATGCCTGTTAATACATCTTTTTATACTGGATGTTGTACTGAAGTCTGTCTCACAATTCACATTTGAAGCATTTAGTAAGAAAAGTTTGTTACAGTATTACTCACCAATGAAATTTGTGTTTGAAATAATAAACACCTGATACAGTCTATGTTTTAAAAATGTGATGTTTATGCTTGGGAATACTGAGAATGTGTTATGTGCACATATTTAGTAATTTTCTTTGTCAGTGGCTGTCAATGAAATGTTTTATTCTGATTTTCAACATAATGAAAACTAGGCGCAAACAACAAATACATTCAAGATTTATTAGAAAGTATTCAAATGTTAATATCTACATTATGTCTAGTTTACATGATTCTGGGTATGAGAAAATACAGTTGAGCAGTAGGAGAAAGATCTAGTGTCCTGAAGAGATGAAACAATTATACAAATTCTGGCTGGGATTCTGAGATATTACATTACTACTACAGCAAGTAGAAAAGACGGAGTGCTTTATCATGACAGAAATCTTTGCATAGGCATGTGGAAAACAAGATTAATTTCACATTCTGTGTTTATACTGAAATGTAAAAAAAATAAAATACAGTCATTTACATGTGATTACCCATATAAGATTACACCTGTATGACAGTCCCATGACAGGAGGGAAAATGTAACAGTCCCAAACAACCACATGGGTATTGGCAGGAAAAACTTGCCTTTGAACAGTTTTTAATTCAATCCATGTTTGAACCTGAACTTTGATGTATTTCACGCAAAGACCCATCTTGATATGCAGCTTCAATCATGATATGTGCCTCCACACAGGTTTGCCACACGTGATTGTGAATAATGTGTAAGCTTATGTGTATACCGCTTTTTAAACCTTGAAGGAGATATCCTCAAAGAATTTCAGCTGCCTCACCATCACAGCATAAGCTTGGTACTTCTCGTCTCCCATCAGGTCACGAAGGTACAGCTGAAAAGAATGAAGCCAACTGCAGTCAGTTTGAAAATAAAGTGCAGGTAATAATAATGGAATTTGGGGTGCTTCACTGGCAAATTAATTACACTGTAAAAGTATATTTGTACCAGATGAAATCACGAGTGGCTGTAATGGCAAATTTGCGCTCTTCAGACAGGTTCCATTTAAGTGATTCCCATTAAATAGGGTCTTAACTGAGGCAAGTGAAGCCTGCAGTTCTTTGAATCCACGAGTCTGGCAGTAATCAGGCCTGGGTGTGGGTAGTAAAATTGAACTCAGCTTTCCAAAAAATATAATCACACTTAAATAATGATTTAACAAGGAGGGCAATTACTTTTTCACATGGCCAATGAAGTTATGTATCTGCCTTAACAGAAAAGGTCAGACAAAAATGTAGATATAGTATAACTCTGGATAAAAAGGAGAGGTATGAATGAACTATTACAGATGCCATTTTAATGATTTTTTTTTTTTAGCCAAAGAAATAAATTCAAAAAGCAGATTTAATATTGGATATGTTTTACTCACTTCTCTTTTGATATCATCCTCCTCCTCCATCACTTCCAGCACTCTGTCCAAAAGCTTGACGCCCAGGCCGTTCACCACGTCTGTTCTCAGGCGTTCTATGGCTCTTTTTATCTTGGCTGGACCAGACGGAGAGCCTTCTGCAGTGACACACACACTTAATGCAAGGGACTTTCAGAATGACTAGCTGACATATTACAATAGGATGTGGAAAAAAAGCACCTAACCTATTGGTATTTCACCAAGTGACAAGTTCTCCACTTTCTCCCGAGTCTTCCCATGAAGCACCAGGGTGTCCCTGTACTTCCTGTTCAGTTTAAACTCTGGCAGTGCAGTAGAGCCGGATCTTCCTTTGTCCCCCTCGCTTACACCGTCTCCAGCATCCATTCTCAAAGTCTGAGTCATCATATCGACTAAGTCGTGCATTTCACTGGATTCAGTCTTTCTGCAGAGATCCCACAAATGATGGATTTTAAAGCATATGTTTACAGTTCAGTTCATAGTTCAGGTTTACAGTTTACCGCCGTATAAGCTCTCACCTTTCCCTGCAGTCTCCTTCTGAACGCTCTGTGGAACTTGTGGACGAGCTGCATTCATCTTCATCTGACTTTTGTTCCAGAGACTTATCTTGCTGTAAACAAAATCATTAATTAATTTAGTTTAAAAATAATCAGTAAAGCCAATGCACTGTTAATGTAAATGCCTGTACCTTACTGTTGGACTCTGTGAAAGGTGCAGAAACAGCTCGATTAAATGGGACACTGTGGCACTCAGTCTTGTTGGAAGTGACATCATAAGATGCCCTTCGTACAGCGCTAGCACCTGGGGAAGGCAGGAAACTAATCAAAGACAGAACTTCAATGCTGATAATGTATAGAAAATTTAAGTTAATGTATGCCGGTGATTCTCAAAATGTGTGGTCATGACAGGTTGGGCACAAGCAACCTGGGAGAAAAGTCATGTGGAACTAATTTAGTTTAACATCGGAATCATTTTCACGGCGGAACAAAGAAATTAACCTCGGTTACATTAGTACATCGACTAGTGACAAATGTAGCAAGATTTTCTAGTGACTTCGGGGAGACAGCCGTGAAAGCCGAAATCCTCCCCGGAACCCCCTTTAGCGACTTTTGAGACAGCACAACAGAAGTTCCTGAAGTATTGAGGTGGGGCATGGAAATATTTCTTCCTGCGAAGTGGGGAATGATGGAAAAAGTTTGAGAACCACTGACGTACACGTACATGTCTGTTATCAATGTGACTAAGTACGTTACAGTGTGCGGTAGAGGATGATTTTTAAGACTACTCTATTCCATTGCTATTCAAGCCTCCTACAACTTTAGTATTTCTGTCTTTTTTTGTTATGCAACTAAGTGCTCCGCTTTCAGTTTCTAGTATAGTACCTGGTTGTTTGGCACTCTCTTGGGACTGCCTCAGTCTTCTTCTTTCTCTGGCAGAGAGAGGACGATCCTAAAAATAAAATTGACCCACATTTACTGTGATTGATAGAACAATAATGCATGAATCATGAAGCACGACAAGAATTACAACAGAAACAATCTTTGTGATGTTGTTCTCTTTTTTTAACCTTGATGAAATTTTTTTCTAAGGTGTAAAAAAAAAATGCACAATTGTAGATATGATCTGTTATCCCCCCAACAAACTTTATGTCTTATGCAGAGAAGATACTCAGAAATTCACATTGCTGTGGCTTTTGGGGGACACTCTCACCTGTGGTAGTGGTAAAAGTCCATTGTCATCGGGGCTAACTAATTCTGACGTCACGTCAGCTTTCTTGCTTTCTGTGCCCCTCCTGCTCCTCTTTTTTCCCTCCACAGCTACACAATCAACAGGAAGCTGAGGCAGAGGTCTAAGTGCGGCCACCTTGGGCTGACAAAAGATAAAACAAAATGCAAAATTTTTTTAATTAGGATAACTCACTGCACTACTGTCATACTTGCTGGCTTGTACTGCTATACAAAGAGGTTGGGAATGTACACTATATTGCCAAAAGTATTTGCTCATCTGCCTTAACACACATATGAACTTGAGGGACATCCCATTCTTAATCCATATGGTTTAATATGATGTCATCTTACCCTTTACAGCTATAACAGCTTCAACTTATCTGGGAAAGCTTTCCACAAGGTCTAGGAGTGTGTTTATGGGAATCCTTGACCATTCTTCCAGAAGCGCATTTGTAAGATCAGACACTGATACTGGACGAGAAGGCCAAGACCAACTCCTGAAAAATAACCCCACACCATAATCCCCCCCTCCACTAAACTTTACACTTGACACAGTGCAGTCAGACAACTAAAGTTCTCCTGGCAACCGCAAAACCCAGACGTGTCCATTGGACTGCCAGGTGGAGAAGCGTGATTCAGCATTCCAGAGAATATGTCTCCACCGCTATAGAGCCCAGTGGTGGCATGTTTTGAACTACTGTATACAACACTGTTGGTTACCTCTGTGAATGCGCCTCACCATCTGCTAACCCTGCTCTGTGATTTTTACATTGCCTACAACTTTGTGGCAAAGTTGCTGTCATTTCCATTTGCTTCCACTTTGTTTTAAAATGTGACTGTGGAATATTTAGAACAAAGGAAACTTCACGACTGGATTCGTTACACAGGTAGCATCCTATCATGGCACCACACTGAGCTCCTGAGAGCGACCCATTCTTTCACAGATGCTTGTAGAGGCAGTTTGAATGCCTAGGTGCTTGGTTTTATACACCTCAACAACACATTCTTTTTCTGTATTTCCTTTGTTTTAAAATTATCATTAGAATGATAATAACTATTTCAATAACACAACATCACTCCTGTATCAGTCTTTACCTTGTCCTGGTCCCCAAGTTTCCGCCTCGTGTGCTTTCCTCTGTGTTGCTGTGATATAGATGGTTCTGATGAGAAGTACAGAGGAGTTGGACATTGAGCTAGATCTGGTTTACTGGCTTGTGAGGGCGATTCCTCCTTAACAGGTTCCTGAAATGCCACACATACACTTCAGCCAACACAAGGCAACATGTTTTACACTATATCCACAATATTTTACACTTACCAGTGTTGGAGGGAGTGGCTCTAACAGGTTTTCAGTAGACTCTAGGCTGTCCTACAGACACAATTGGACACATAAAACAACGAAAGAACGCTTCAATTGAAAACAACAGAAGAATGTACTTTAGGACACTTACTCGCATGTCTGAGGTAGCTAGATTTTGTGTTGGCGCTTGCTTGATGAGACTCCAAGAGTTATTTTTATGGTCTGCATCCACTTCCACAACCTTTTCAGTGTTTTCTAGATTTGGGTTCTGTGCATCAGCCTTTTTAAGTAACTCCATGGTATCATCCTTATCATCCATATCTGACATCTTTTTCTCTCTTAAGATAGAAAATGTGTTCCCAGGGTTCGGTGTGGCCCGTTGCTGAATCTCCGACAATTCATTGGCTGCCCTCTCCTCGTCTCCTCCCTTACTGGAAACACCTGATGCGGACTTTAGTGGGGGCTTCACTGCAGAAGGCGGGGGAGAGGGATCTGGTTTCCCTCTGCCCTTGCTGTCTTTGCACACACTGTGAGTGAGAGGTTCATTAGCTGCCCGGTGGTGTGACACAACAGACTGGGGCCCCTGCACCTGTCTCTGTTTCAGGTCACCGTCCTGCTGCACGGGGATATCAATATCAATGTTGCTGACGGTAAGCAGAGATGCTTTGAGAGCATCAGGTGAAGAAGGCTTGATTGGGAGAGGCGTCTGGATGGGACTGCAGTCTACCACACCGTTCCGACCTTTAAAGTGTTTTGATTTGTCTTCTTTCTGAGTACGGCAAACACAGCAATCACTGAAACAAGATGGCTTCTTGTCTGACATACTCATATTTACACAAACATCTTTAACTTAATCACAACTCCAATACTTTCCACTAAGGTGTGAATTTTATTTTAATGAGCACAGATGTGTTGATTAAATGAAATCAGTTAAAAGGATTGTCTGTCTACCATTCAAATCAAGAATTGAATTCTCTTTTCAAAAATGTACTGATACCTGTACACCACTATCCATCTACTACTGTATAAATAAAAATAATACAAGTCATATGATTCGTTTCATTAAGTTCCATCAGTCTCAGTATTCATACTTAACTTACCTGCTTTACCCTGGCAAGAGGTTCAGGTTGTGGACTGGGATGTAGCCTCTCAGGGTTTGGCTGGCATGGCATCACAGGCGATGCACTGTTGGCCCTACAGTCACCACTGCCAGCAACAGGTTTTTTTCTTGATTTGGCAGTTTTTCTGGAGAAGTAAGAATCAAAACATATATAAGCATTTAAGAAAAAACTGATCACTGTACAAAGAGGTGGGGCAGAAATGATCTGCTTCTATAAAATACACAAAGAAAATTACAAAAACATAGTTTAAATTTTTCAATACTTAGAAAGAACCTACTCTTTTGTTGCCTCAAGGAACATGGCAATTTGTCGTTTTATGTAGGGTTGCCGGAGGATGAGTTTGACATCAGGTCTGTCTTCAGGTCTCTTAGACAGCATACTCTTGATCAAATTTCCAAGCTGCGGATCATACCTACTGGGCATCTGTGGCAGCTGTTTTGAAAACCAGAAGAAAATCTTATAAATCAGTGTAAACTGCTTTGTACATACTATTTCTCAATGATCGTGGTTCAGAAAAACAACACACAGGCTGAGGAAACCAATCGACTGCACAGAAACCACAGTCTGTGCTTGTAAATGTTGTCAGTGAGCTTTTCTGACACTCAAAAAATTACTAAAACTGCATTATGGTATGGACACAATTTTAATGTGGATACAACTGATAATGTAACTTACAATGCTTTACCTAAACCAAATACTTAAAGACAGAAATGCGTGAATATATGAAACCCACCTTTCCTTCTACGATACGATACACCAGTGAGTTCATGTCCTTTGCATTGAAGGCATGTCTCAGTGTGGACATCTCATACACACAGCAGCCCAGGGCCCATACATCTGACTAGAGACAGAATACATCAAACTGCAGTTTACAAAGAACCACAAAGGAATAGTCAACCCATAAAAACCTGCATGCGCCATTATTATATAACTACAAAGTTTGTGGGAGTGTCACGGTAGAAGCAGTAAATCTATTGCCAAGAGACTGGATTTCATTAGTCAATCCTGTTTGGACTTTGCACCTTGGATAATTTGACTTATAAATTAATTAAATTAAGTAATCAAAGCTCATTATTTGCTATTTGTTTCATTTATAAGCTGTATAACCTCAGCTACATAACCCTTTGCCCTAATCTGTGCCAATATTCAATAGTGGACACATTCCTTGATCGTACTGTATAGTTTGCCTGCATGTAATAAGCCAATAAACTACTATAGCAGAGAAGCTTAAGTTACACATACAATTTTATGCCATAATCTGTTTGACAGCTAGATAACTCTGTTTCACTCCCTATGGGAAATAACTTGATAGTTCACTTTGGGATACTTTCTCTTCATACTGTGCCAAAGCTTTCCTTATATATTGAAATAGAAAACACCACAGTAGCTACTGAAGTCTATGTCTTTGTCCTACTTGGAGAACAACTACTACATGCACCCACAGCCTGGGAACAATCATTGAGGAAATTCTATGTATGCATGTGCTAATGTGCCCTTTAATGAAGCCCTGAGAGTTGCAGTCCCTAACCAGTGTGTTGTCCTCTACAGCATATAAGCCATTCCAGTCCTTTAGTCTGCTTGCATGACTTCAAAGACAAGGAGTTATTTAAAACAGATATCCAAAGTACCTTGTGGTTGTAGGGTTTATTAGAGAAGAGTTCTGGACTCATATAGTATGGGGTCCCTATGAGTGTGCTGGCCATATCATTCTGGTTCTCCAATACTCGTGCAATGCCAAGGTCCCCCACTTTAATTATGTTGGTTTTTGTCAGGAAGATATTCTGTGTTTTAAGGTCCCGGTGAAGAATGTTCCTCTCATGTAGGTACTGAAATCAAAATCCAAGAAACAGGGGACTGACTATTGTTTCACGTAAATAAATAATGAAAAATATATGAATAAACTGATGTAGCAATCACCTGTAATGCCATGGCTATCTGGACAAACCACTCCACCACCTGCCTCTCAGGTAACAACTCTCCTTTTTGATGTTTAAGCCTGTGATAGAGGTCCCCGCCTTCACAGAAACCCATCACAATGTACAGCTGACAGTCATCTCCTTCCCAGGACTCCTTGTAAGTCACAATGTTGGGGTGTCGCAGTTGGGATAGCAGCTGCGCCTCCTGCTCTGCAGCGCGCCGTTCCCGCTTGGAGGAGGTGGTCAAATTCAACCTCTTTATAACATACTAGAAAAAAAAAAAAGCACAAACACACGAGCTAAATCGCAAAAGCTATTCAGCTTTGGAAAGCTTTTAAAGTCTAGATCTTTGTTCTTTTAGGAGAACAACTCCTCAATGCACCCACAGGCTGGGATCAATCATCGAGGCAATCCCATTTATGCACATGCTAATGTGCCCTTTAATGGAGTACACTGGTCAATACGTATTAAGAAGAGGGAAAAAAACCAAAGATCTAAAAATGCAACCAAGTTCATTAGAAGATGATGAAAAAGCTATTCCAGAGAACAATGAATAAAAAGTTAATGTAAGGCTGACACTGGTAGAGTGAAGATGCACAAATCTTGTTGACCTCAAATCAAGAACATTGTCTGCTCAACCATCTCAGATTTGTCTAAAAATTTAATGGTCCAAAGTCTGAAGAATAATATAATGATTGCTGTGAAATTTTAGCTTTATATGTCAAATACTTTTATAGATATTTTTTTAAAAGGACGATCCACCCCATGGTGGTACAGTGGTTAGCTCTGTCACATCACAGCAAAAAAATCCCTCCTGGGGCCTGTCTGTGTAGAGCCTGCATGTTCTCTCCATCTCTCTGTGGGTTCTTTCCAGGAACTCTGGCTTCCTCTCACAGTCCAAAGACATGCAATTAGCGGGGTTAAGTTAACTGGTGATTCTAAATTGGCCATAGGTGTGAATGTGAGTGTGAATGGTTGCCTGTGTTGGCCATGTGACAGATTGGCGATCCATCCAGGGTGTAACCTGCCTCTTGCCCTATGACAGCTGGGATAAGCTCCATCCCCCATGACCCTGAATTGGATAAATGGAAGACAACAGATGGACGGGTGGGCACATCCACTCACTTGTAGACCTTTTTTTCACATTTCACTGACATTTCTTACGAGAAGATTGAATCACGATCTGTAATTTGGGACAGATATGTAAAAAAAAATGTCTGAGTATTGGCTAGTTAAAGTATGAAAAAGAAAATTCCAAAAGTCCTCTAAAGTCAGATATTTGAGCACACACCAACAACAACAACAAAAAGCTTCACATTGCAAAAGACAGTGACAGTTTCTGAATGTTATATAGCTGTATTTCACAAAATAAAACATGTAAAATAATTTTTAACAATTCTTAGTCACAAAAATGAATAAAATACTATTTTAATTCAATTTTCATGCTGGATTGAGCAAATTTGACAAGTTTTATCACAAAAACAAAAATTTCAGTATATAACTGAGAAAATATATCTATAGCTCTATATTTGATATATGAGACAAAATGTTACAGCAATTATT
>VUQJ01028975.1:0-12710 GCA_015108635.1 Andinoacara biseriatus | reverse complement strand
AAAATGTGGCTGAATGTCATTATTAAAATTCAACATTTTAAAAGCATTTGCAATTCTTTGGGGGGTGATTATTGTTATTAATTGGTAACAGGCTATCCAGAGCCGGATGTATTCTTTTTTTTTTTGGAAGGCTTCTTTGTCATTGTGAGATGGAGCAAAATTAGACATTTTGTGTTATATCTGCATCTGCATATTCAGAAGTAAGTGTTTAGTAAAACTGTCAAGTTGTATGGTGATTGTAGCTTACAAAAAAGGAAGATATTTTTTTTTGTTACATAATTAACATCTTGCTACATAAAATAAGACCCAAAACTAGCAACTGGGAGCATAAGGTCATTAAAAAAGCATTTACTGAGGTCACAAACAAAGTAGGGGAGTCATGGCAGTCACTTTCCCATTGACTGTCATAAAACTGGAATCCTATTTGCTTTCAGAGGAGTCGCCTCCTGCTGGCTGTTTAAAATAATGACCAAAAAGCCACTTCCATCTTTTATATATAGTCGGTGCAACAAAACAAAACAATTTTCAATGTCACGTTTAGCCGTCTGGTTCACGAATACATTCATATTTATATTTTAAAATATAGAATTTCAAGACTCTTTAAAAACAGTTTTTCTTTTAATTAAAACACATATGCTGGAACAAAGTAACAAAACTCTGGAAGCTCCGTGTTTATATCTATAAAATGTATCAGATTTATGTCCCCCAATCATTTTTGGGTCCTTTCTCATGCCCTCTGATTCTCAGAAAAACATCTGTAACAGCAGCTCCCTTACTCAAAACACTAATCGAGTGCATAAAATCCCCGTTTCGACGTGTTTTAACCGGTAAGAGTCGTTTGTTGTTGTTCTTTTAGACAAAGTGGGAGCCTCTTCCGAGTGACGTCATCGGCCCGCTTCAGTTTGCGGTTTTCTTGAAGTTTGCGCTAAAAAAAAAAAAAGAAAGAAAAAAGAAAAAACCAAAAGGGACAAAACTGTAGCGGTACAGTTTTAAACCCGCCAGTTTTATACTTTAACGACAACAAAACACGCTAAGGTTTGCCTAGCGAAACTAACCCACTTCCCTGCGGATCAGGCCGTGATTCTGTCCATGTCCATGCCGTAGGGAAAGAGAAGAGGAGGAAAACAGAGGGGATCAGTTTCTTACCGCTGACTACGAACTGGTGCTCATCTCCCCACTAACGACTGAAGGTCCGCATGCTGCTCGGCCTCACCGCATCAGCGGCTTTTAACACACAAATCCTGCAGATGGAAGCTACGAAGTCCGCTCGGAAGTTTCCTCTATGGCTGGAGGAGGAGGAGGATATTTGGGGAGAAGGCGGAGCAGAGCGACCAGGAGTGGGGGCGTGGCTGTCGTGGGAAGGGAGGAGAGGAGGTCCGACTGGTCAAAGACCCCGACTGGGTAGATATGAGTTTTAAAATATTGCGGATAGTTTCCTAATATGGATCCATTGCCAGGTTTCATGGTTTTATCGACCACAGATGAAGTTCATTAAAGGGTCGACAGTTTTTGTTTCAACAATGGTATTGCAACACAGTAAGAGCCCATAATAACTAATAATACATGATATAAACAACCAGATCTCAGGTTATATGTTCAAATACTAAGATCCGCAATAACAAAACGAAAAATAAATAATGCAAAACGTTCACATTTTTTAACATAACAGGTTTTGTTATTATACCGTAAACACTTGATGACTTTCCCGATAACTATGGGCTCAGTCCTTAGTAAGAGTCAGTTGTGATCGAATAACTTGTGATTGACAAGTCGTTAGCCAATGAGCATGGAGTCCTCGGTTTCAGTCAGAGCCCCCTTCTCGTCACTTGATTTAAAAAAACTGCCTAAAACGCTCAGCTGGCTTCAACATCAACGCTTATATATGAATCCCAAACATCCACACAGAAATCCCAAAGCCAAACAGGACTTTAATAAAGGTTTGACATCATAACATCAATATAAATACATGACTGAACAAAAAAAAATACCAAATAAAAATACAAAATATACAAAAAAACCCCCCAAAACATTAAAAGCATGTTTCCCTCTCTTAATAAGTGCTGTTGGGCATCCATGGTGATAAAGCAGGAGCTTCCTGTGTCTTCCAGGGTGGAAAAGTTAAAGCCGTTGTCCAGACTGTCCCCAAACTGGGATCTTTAATGGTTCCCCCACCTTGAAGGAAGTTATAATAGACACATAGGGAGGTGGAGAGCGAGACCATCGCTGGCAGACTGTTCCTGTGTTACTGAAGCCCGGCGTTGCTCTTCCTCTGCTGGCATCAGTTTATCCCAGGACCCATCGATCAGACTGTGAGGAGTTCAGCTGCACGGACTCGCTGCTCTCTCCATCCTCCTGCTGAGACGCACATATTGGAAATGTTATTTGTAACATCAACAAGACTTCTGACAGTCATGGTCTACGTTCCCATAATTCTGCCCCTGCGCTGCTTCGATTAGAGTATTCATACACTCAATGTGCAGTGATTGCAAATCAAGGCAGACAAATCTAAGATAAGTGATGTAGATATTTATTTTATTATTGTCCCAGTGCAGTAAATTTCTCTGAAACATTAGCAGAGTCTTCTTTCCCTGCAGATTAATATTCAAAAATGGACATAAACTCCAGGTCTGAAAAGTGAAGCCAACGTGGAATTGTCTTACACCTGCATTCTTTTTAATGGCCAACAGGGGGCGACTCCTCTGGCTGTATGGAAACAGCAGCAGGTGATTTATTACACTAAAGTCTGGATTTTCTTATTCCAGCAGGGTAATCATTGACATAAAGTGGAAGGCAAATCAACACGTTGGATGGTTGAAAATGAACACGTGAGGCAAAATAAACCTTATGCACACCTTGTTGGCGATGGCGCGCAGTTTCCCCAGCAGCGAGGGTTTCTGGGCGTAGACCACGTCATCATCGGGCTCCTCTCCTTCAGTCAGGCCACAGCTGTCTGCAGCTGGCAGCTCACACTCCTTGTTGGCAGACATCACCAGACGAGAGTACTTGTACTCCAGCCTGGCCACAGACCACAGGGCGTTAATCACCACGAGGCAGCGTATTATTTAACATCAGAGAGCATGAGTTTGCTTTTTCTTCTTCTCTATTTTAGCCAGAAATTCCTTCCATTGTCAGGATGGATCTATCTGACTCAGCTTTCTGGAGAAAATCACGCCCCTTGTGTACTCATGCCCAGTTATTGACTCATACCTCAGTTATGACAGTTAAATATGAGAAGTCACAACACTACCATGGTGTAATAATAAAGAAAGATTATTTCTGTGATGCAAAAGTATGTTCATTGTTCTTAAATTCCCACAATGGTCTCAAATAGATTTCAATTGTCACTTTGTTGATGAGCCACTGATTTAGAGCACTGGACATTCAGACTACAACTGCTGGAAGAATTCGCTGCCACAGACAAACAAATGCTGAGATCTGACCACAAATAACAATTCGCTGTGAACCTAATGAGCACATTGGCCTGATGTTAGGGTGCCTCTTATTACCTCTTGTTTTTCTTCCAGAAATAGCAGGTGAGGGAGATGAGCAGCACGGCCGCAAAGGCTCCGCCTCCAACGCCCACCTTAAGCCACAGAGCGATGGCCTCACAGGGGGAGGAGCTCCGAGGAGGCAGCGACACACCTTTGGTACACAACTTGGGCTCGTTCCACACAAACAGAGTTTCCTGTTAAGATGAGGGGATTTTAATTGCTAATTAACCTGCTTATTTAAACTATTAACCAATTATAGAAACTGAAAGAGATTAATTTTGCTGTAAATGGACTGACTTACATCTTGTTCTCATTCTACGCTGGTTTTGTTTTACACTCTTTGTCTCTAATGTTTTCCTCAAGTTATAAGTCAAAGATATTTAGCTCAAATTGTCCCATTAAAATTTTGTTAAACAGTGTTTTTTCTCCTTTTTTACAGATATAAGCTACACGTACAAGAGCACTGAGATGTGACTATATTAGAAAATTATTGGACACAGATGGACTTGTGGCTAGAAGATAAGTCTGATATGAAAATAAAGGCTAAAAGGAGACCTTGTATACGCTACAACTAGTTTTGACCAGCCACCTGTGAATAATCAGAAAATACATCCAACATTCAGTGTGCCTGTTTCTGTTCTTCTACGTCAGACTGCAAACTGGTGCATGTTTTTTCTGTATATCCCACGATGCTGACACTCAAAACTGATTTGTTTTCAGTTTCAAACAGAACTTAAATGTGTGTGGATTTTTATTTTGAACGGGAATTTTTTTATGTGATACTTGTGAAGTTGTGAGGGCTCCAAAATGCGGGGAAAAAAAAAGAAAAGAAGGCGAATTTAAAAAATATACTTCGATGGCCTGTAGCTTGAAAATGTTTTATTGTGTCAAGGTAAAATTTTGTATGGTTTCAATAAATATGCTAAAGTTATTTAAAAAAATTAGCCAATCCTGAGGCTGTCAGATGGGAAGCACTCACTAACTTTCCATTTAAGGAACAGCTGTGATTTTTCCATATATTGGATGTTTTTTATTTTTTATTTTTTACTGAGTTGACGTTACATTTGACAATGTGTAGAGAACCTCTGCAAATCCTGCAGCATATATCTCTGTGTGCGACAGTATGAGAGGCTCAGACTGCGTCCAATAAATGATGTATGGTGCGAGTTACCTGGAGGCCTCCCTTGCATGCTCCCTCTATCCGGTGGTAGTCATCATCAGTGCAGCGTGGACAGGCGTTGGCGCTCTCCCACAGGAAGTGAAATGTGCATCCATCACATGTTCCTGCTGGACAGGAGCTGCACAAACACACACGGGTGGTATGTTATAAATTTGAATATCAATTCTGAAGAGACGCAAAAAGTTGCACATTCATTATTCATTAGTAAACTGAACTGTTTTTGTAACCCAAAATCAATGGGGCTGACGTGCACCTACCTGGGCACGTAGAGCTCTCCTCGCTCAGTCTTCTCTGGGTCACAGCGAACAGTGATGACTGAACTCCGACCCTGATCACATGATGCCGTCACCTGTGTTGACCTGGAGAAACGCAAAGAAGCATTTAGGCCTTGAACTCCACAAAAATGTGCAAGCGTTGCCTCCATCTTTCATTTTTGTACCTGTAGAAGAAATTGATGTCGGGAACATCCTTTGAGTTTTCTGGGAAAAGATCTGGTTTGGCGTTCACACCATTGAGAACGGTGTCTACTGTCGCTCCTAAAATCAAAGATGAGAGCCGTTAAGGTCCTTTTTACTCGCCGATTACCCCAGAGCTGCACGGTGATATTCAACGAGCGCCGATCCGGGTGAGCCAATCCACTTAATTTATATGCAGTTCAACCTGGGGTACAGCAGAGGGCACTCGCAAGTTAGTTCTCAATAAATCTGCTTCACTTTATTTTTTAGTTTTCACAAATACGGTTTCGTTCATGTGTTTAAACTGACAGAAAACTACACTTATATCTTTTAATTTTTCTAAAAGTGAAACACCAGCATTCCCCTAATGCGTCCTGATTGGTCTCCCACCAAAATTTAAAGAAATACATTTTAAAACTCTACATAAAAATTTCTATCAAACGAATTTATAAAACAGAGATTTAAAATTGACTGATAATTATTATATATGTGATGAACTCGAAACAACAGAACACCTGTTCTTTCTCTGTCAACCTGTAAAAATGTTATGGGAATCTCTGCACAATCTCCTGCCCATTAATGCCATGAACATAGACCCCTTCTCCTCTCATTTTATTTAATATGAATATATTTCTAAGAACAAAAAAGTTGAATATCTTGTTAATAATATGATTATTATTGTAAAATACTCTATACATAAATGCAAATATGGAAAATCTATACCTTTATGGTCTGTATTTAAACAGGAATTACACCTTTTGAAACTCTCCTTGGACAAAATTGATAAACCTCATGCAAAAAAACTCTCCTATCACCTCTCTCTGTTAATTTAACTTTCTCTGAATGTCATTTGTACAAGAAGGCCCTCTTTTGATTTATTTACTTATTTATTTTTGTTATTTTATTTTTTTTGTTATCTTATATGTTTTATTCTCTCTATATATGTATGTTCCTTTCAATTTTCTGTTAAAACCAGAAATCTCTTGTTTTCTCTAACATTCATGGAACTGTTTTGGATAAATACTGAGCTAATTAACATATCAATATAAATGTACATATAGTTGTATACTGTTTAGTGAGGTATGATATTCTGTAGGATATATTTTTGTATATGTTAATGTTATTTTTTGAGTATTGTCGTTTGTTATAAAAATTAAAAAAAGCGCCCTGATTGGTTGCTTAAGAATTTGCAAAAGGACACACTCCATTAGTAGCGCCTGTTTCCATATGATAACTACACATTAGGAATGTAGTTAAAGGGAAAAAAATCTCTTGTTTCAACCCCTTCCAAAAATATAATACAAACTGCCAGAAAAAGGAAGTTTAAACCATAAAAATGTACATTTTCAGGCTACAGCACCACACTATCTCAGGATCTTTTCAGTGTTTAGAAGTCCTTACCGATAAAAGTGTCTGCGAGGCTGATGGACTGGGAGGAAATGGCCATCCTGAAGCCCCGCCCATCAGCTGGGATGATGGTTGACTGACAGATGTAGCTGTCCACCGAGTTCACAAACTGATCCGCGTCGCTCTGGTCATCTTTGCTGGACACGTCGGTGACGTTGTCGGTGCAGATAGCAGCTCTCTTCCCCTGCAGACAGCACCAGCATTAATCTGTCAGCATTTATGTTTAATATCTTCTTTTTTTTGTTGAGAAAATTGTCAGATTTCTGCTCGGATGATGTGAGCAGAAAGCAGGTATGAGTGAATTACCCCGTGGCCACACAGGCTAATGTTGAAGAGATGAAGGTACTTTGTGCCTTTAGAGGTGAAACTTGGCCCGATGGTCAGTGAGGCCACATCGCTTAGGAGGCTGAGGTCAAAGGTCAGGGTGCGGTTGTTTTCTGTGTGGGTGAAGGAGCAGTCGCTGTAGCAGTGGGAATGTTCCTGAAAGAAAATGAAAAACACAAACTCAAACAAAATACAACAATGCTTACTAACTGGACAAGAGTACTAAAATAATATGTTCTACAGTGAAAAGGATACAAAATGATGAAAAATTCCAGCAGGTCTCGCTACCTTGTTGCTGATGCTTCCTGGTCCACATGCGACACATGCGTCCTGGCCGTAGGTGTGTCGCCCAGCCAGGTGCGTGTTGGGGGGACACTCCTGGCATCGGTTCGTGTCTCTGTCGATGTAAAAACCAGCCGGGCAGGGAACGCAGGAGGAGCCGGCACGCTGGGAGTTCTGAGGCACCAGAGCACAGGCACGGCACGCTGACGCCACCCCGTCGATGACGTTCGTCACGCTGATGGAGTAGATCTTTACCGTGTCAGCAATAAAACGGCGGACCTGTAGACATAAATATGCCACCAAAATTCTCGCTATTTTATCAGATGGTGGTTCTACCACTGCAGAGTTTTTGTAATGTTGCGTACACAGCTGACAACACAAAAACAAAATAAAAAGTGATAATCACATGGCTAAAGAAATAAATAATCTTGCATGTTATCACTCACATCTAGAGCATGGTTAGTCCTCTGGAAGGCCCATGTATACGTGACCGAGGCATTTCTGGTCATGCTGTGTGAGTACGACTGCTTCTCTTTATTGCCCTCCCAGGACTCTACCACTGTGGTGCTCTTCCTGTTCACATCCTGCAGGGGGCGTGCCAGTAAAATACAAAGAGAAAAGGTTTGATTACTGAGCAGTAATAGGCAGAACATTGTTATAAACTAGACCAGAGTGATGCAGCATGACTGCCCTGACTCACTTAGTGAAATCAGTCACCTAATTTCTACCTTCTGCTCCAAATGAACACAAACAGACACACACCATCATGAAGTAGAGCTCGCAATCGGCCGAGCAGATGGTCTCGAACACAAAGGTTATCCGGCCAAACTCGCTACCAGTCATCCCTGAAAGTGAGGCTGGGACTCTGCCACGAAGCACAAACACGAGCTCACATTTAGCAGATGAACTCTCAACATGATCTAACACAGATCCTGTTTTTCAGCATTAAGACAAGCTGGTTTGCACAAACACACACACACTTACTTGAAGCCGGGGACATGCAGGCTGAGGATAAGATAGTCATTATCTGAACTGCCTGCTCCACTACGAATGTGGTCTCCTGCCACCTCCCATCCTGTGGAACAACAGGCATGATGCGCACACATTACACCCCCACTTACTCTGAATTACAGCATATCAGAGGTTATTTTACAACATTATCCACAATTAGCAAAGCTGTAATGGGTAAAACGTGGATGTAGGTGATTTCAGGTGGACCTCAGTGTTTCCCAACTCCACCTCTCATGTCCAGATGTGTTTATTCTAAAGCATTTTAAACTAGATTTGGACCACTGTCAGCTGCCCATTTACTCTTAGTGATTACAATGGAATAAAACCACAATCATTAAACATCGTTCACCGTTCATGTCGTCACATTTGGAGTTGCCCACGTTGAAGCAGGAAGTCTTCATGTTGGAAGGCAGCACGTTCCACCATTTATACTCGTAACCCAACACCGGCTCGGTACCTGCAGGGCACTGCGCACACGCTGGTACACACACACACACACACACCAAAGATCACATAAAAGCTAATTAAACACAACAATGACATTTACCTCCAGGGTACAACTTTGTGTTTGTACAATCTTTTCAGCTGGGTTGATCTTAAACAAATTCCTTGCATAATGACGGACAGAGCTGATCATTATGCCACCAGATGGATAGGCTTTTTAAACTGTTGACACTGAAGGGAGTGTAAGAGGAAGTCCATCTTTGATTGAAAAATAATGAACAAATTAAATGAATCTTGGTATTTATTGGCAGAGTTTACTTGCAAGTACTCTCTGTGCACAAAAGGCCAAAAAAGCACTGGTTCCAGCTTCTTTTACAATATGTTTGCAGCTATTTACAGTATGCTACAAATCTATTTGTATATGTTTATCCAGTTTCCTACTAATATTGCTTAAACGTATGCATACTTTATATTATTGCATACTTTTCTTTGATGAATACAGATTTAAACCTTTGACAATATCAACACAGCAGCTTGGTGACAGTATGAGCCAGGTGCGGACAGGCGTGAGCAGGTTTACCGTAGGTGCCGTCAGAGTGCGTTCCAAGTGGGCAGGGCAGACAGGTGGAGTCGTTGCTGTTGTAGTAGCCGGGGTTGCAGGGAGGGCAGGGCTGTTTCTGGCCTGTTGCAGGCAGCTCCATGGCTCCCGTGACGTTCTCCACACATATCTTTGGCTCCACCCAACGGTACAGCACCTGCGTCTGTATAAAAAACATGTATAAAGCAGGAAATTTACTTTGCTCAAACAAAAACAAACACCATTTAAAAGACATGGGTGATTTCTTTACTGTTCTTGAGTTCTACTCGGCACAATCAGGCTGAGGTTGCTGCTCTGCCGAGGAAGTGGACTCTGGATCGAATGACATGCAAAATGTTCACTGTGTCCTTTCTCGCACTGTGGGACTTCTCCTGTTTCTGATACAATGCTGAGTGAGCGGACAAACACCTTCAGTGATCAATTTACATCACATCTCTCCTTCACAGTTTTCTATACATACGGTATGAAAGCTCAGAGTGGACTAAAGTGCCCTATGAATCATGTGACAAGCAGCATCAGACATAATGTGAGTAAATAAATAATAATAAACATATATTTAGCACCTTTCAAAAACAACATTAGGTATAGGAATACTGGCAGCACAAGGCAATTAAAAGTGAGGAATAAAGAGAATTTAAATTAAAAACTGCTAAATTAAAAGCAAATATAAAATGTTGATGATCATTAGGAGAAAGTGATAAAACAATTACAAAGGACAACATAGAAATGATTCAAAATGGAGGCACAGAAAAAGCCTGCTTATAAAATTATGCCTTTAAGATGGATTTAAAAGACGAATATGAGCTTGCCGATCAAGACAGAAATCCATCAGAATCAGGACAGAAAACATTACAGGATAAATGCAGGAGGGACAGATTATAGCACCCTGTCCCTTTATTCCTGTATTTGTCTGACAGCATGTTGTGTGGTTGCGATTTGAGAGTATTTCCTGTTAAATATGGTCGCTGCAGTTGGCTGCCCCCTCCTTGAGCCTGGTTCTGGAGGTTTCTTCCTGTTAAAAGGGAGTTTTTTCTTCCCACTGTTGCCTGGTTCTTGCTCACAGGGGGTTGTGTGACTGTTGAGGTTTCTTTTATTTTAATATTGCAGGGTTCTTACCTTACAATATAAAGCAGTAAGTGAATTGGTGCTTTGTAAATAAAAAATGAATTGAAACGAATGGAACACATGCACACACTCTCACGCTGACCATTATTTGCATTGTGCAACAGAGAGTGTGTTTATAAATGTGTGCCTGTCCTGGTGTAAAAAGGTCATTGTGTGTCATGTGCGTGTGAAATATGAACCATGCAGATGCTGCTGACCTTCCCCTCGCTGTCGCAGGCTGTGTGGATCTGGAAGTAGTCCTTCTCTGAGCACGGTGGCCTCACCTTACATTCAGCCCATCCTTCATCTGAGAGACGAGGCAAACAGAGTCAGGATGAGCCTCAACACAGCATAAAAAAATAACTAAACAAAAATACCATCAGGCCAAAATAAAAATCAAGGACATGCAATTGCTTTGCTTTTGGCAATAATGTAACCAGTGTTTGTTGAAGTGTTGTTGGGAGTGATGTACATACGTGAGTAGTGGTGTTCAGGGCAGGGTGTACACGAGGAAGCCCCCTTCATAGAGTAAGTATTGCTGGGGCAGGGCTGGCAGGATGAGGAGCCGGGGGTCAGGCTGAACCAGCCGGGTCGGCAGGGAAAACACTCGGATGTGTAGGCGACACCTGGACAAATGTGTGGACACTCTGTAGCATGAACACACATCCTAAAAGCATCCGATTGTGAGCTTGAGTTTCACCGTTACCTTCTATTTGGATGTTCTTAAGCAGCACAGGCTTGACCATCTTCCCTCCCACCAGTATCCCGGTGGTTCTCCAGTACAGGATGTTTGTACCAGACTTCAGGCTCACCTGAAACAAAGATGCACACCGTGATTCACACAATATGTAATACCGTAGCAGCCTGTGCACACAGTGATAGATATACTCACTGTGTGTGTGTACCATTCTCCATTGTTGGTGACTTTTATCCATTTCTGATCGTCAGTCTGAGCCATTTCCTGGCACTGCTCATTCTGGACCTAAGAATAAGTTGATGCAGATGTTATCATCCACAAAAAACCTGTTTTCTCTTACAAGCAAAAACTACTCTTCTTCAACATTTATTTACTATTAAATAAATTATGGATAAAAACAAATATAATATGGTCCCTTGTTTCTCTGTGCAAAGCTAAGCTAAGTCACCTGTTGACTCTCTTCATAATTAATCTGCCAACATTAGAGTAACTGAAAATGTCTATTTCTTTCATGTATTCTTTTTTTTTTAAAGGTTCTGCATGTAAGTTTTTTAATAGCGTAAACATAATGTGTCGTGATCCCAGGGTTTTGTTTCTTAGACTTTTGGGTATTATTTAGAGCCTTTCTTTTAATTATTGTTATGCTTTTAGTTTCGGAGTTTCTAGTCCTCCCCAGTGTTCCCCTTTGTAAAGTCACTGTGCGTTTGTGTGTTTCTAACTCTACATTCATTAGATATTTCCTGGTTAATTCTAACAGCAGTTCTTTTGTGTCTTGTGACTCGGTTAACATTTGGGTCCACATTCTGCCTAACACACAGCCGTAATCTGACATAATGAATAATTTACATTACCTCGCCCACCAATGGATGATGGGAGGTTATGTTTTCGGTCACACTGATGTTTTTTTTAGCAGGATAACTCAGAAAATCTAAATTTCTGGAGTTCTTGGGTGCAGTACAAGAAACACTTCTGCTGGGGCCTAAGAACATATGATTTAATCTTCAAGGTCAAAAATCGAAGATTAAGGTCACCAAAAACTTTCAAACATTTAAAAAAAATCCCTTTTCCTTACAAGCCCATATATATATAAAAATCCCAGCTCGCCCCTCCGGGCGGTCTTTGTCCTCCAAGCTCGGGTCCTCTACCAGAGGCCTGGGAGCTTGAGGGTCCTGCGCAGTATCTTAGCTGTTCCCAGGACTGCGCTCTTCTGGACAGAGATCTCAGATGTCGTTCCAGGAATCTGCTGGAGCCACTCTCCCAGTTTGGGGGTCACTGCCCCGAGTGTTCCGATTACCACGGGGACCACCGTTACCTTCATCTTCCACATCTTTTCCAGCTCCTCTCTGAGCCCCTGGTATTTGTCCAGCTTCTCGTGTTCCTTCTTCCTGATGTTGCCGTCACTTGGTATTGCAACATCTATCACTACGGCTTTCTTCCGCTGCTTGTCCACCACTACAATGTCCGGTTGGTTAGCCATCACAAGCTTGTCTGTCTGTATCTGGAAGTCCCACAGGATCTTAGCACTGTTATTCTCAACCACCCTTGGGGGCGTATCCCACTTTGATCTTGGGACTTCCAGGTCATACTCGGCACAGATGTTCCTGTATACTATGCCAGCCACTTGGTTATGGCGTTCCATGTATGCCCTGCCTGCTAGCATCTTACACCCTGCTGTTATGTGCTGGATTGTTTCAGGGGCATCTTTGCACAGTCTGCA
>VUQJ01028974.1:0-11501 GCA_015108635.1 Andinoacara biseriatus | reverse complement strand
AAAGTCTGCTACTAATGAGATCTAAGACCTTTGTCAGGATCCTCTGATAATAAGCCTACGCTCAGGGAGGCAGTAAAAACATGTCCTTCTCTCCACAGGATTGTGCTGTGTGTTGTGTTTTCCCTGGAAAATTTGTTAGGTTAGTCATGGGAAATAGTTCTAATGCAGCTTTGGCTTCTGGGGCACACACTAAGAAGAGCCTTGAACATCAGAATGGACAGTAACATCAAGGTTACATAAAGCTGAAAGAAGACACACAAGTGCTTTACAAAAATCTTGATCCAACCTCAAATTCTTTGTGAAAGAGATGCAGCAATTTATTGAAATATGTACAAACATACATGGAAATATAGCATATGAAGCAAACACAGAGGATTTTCTAACAAGCTTGAAAGTCAATATTTGGTATCACCTTTCCTCTTCAACACAGTCAGAACTCTCTGAGGCAGCTTTCCTGTAATTTCCTTAAGTAGTCTTCAGGAATAGTTCCACCAGGCTTCTTGAAGGACATTCAAATTTCTTTTTTGGTGTTTTCTGCCTTTTGTTTTTCTATCCAGGTATGCTTTTACTGCATTGGCATTGCATTGTTTGAGATCATTGTCATGTTCAAAAATGAACCCTTGCCCCCAAACACACTCTTTCCAGATGGTTTTGTATGTTGGGTCAAATTCTGGTGGTGCTGTGTTCATGATTCCATAAATTTTGACAAGATCTCCAACACCACTGGGTGAAGCCATGACAGAGCCACCGCCATGTTTTACAGATGGCTGTAGACACTCACTGCTGTACCTCTGTGTCCTCCTCTGTACATACTGACGATGATTTGAACTAAAAATTCTGAATGTGGATTCAACACTCCATCTGACCTGTTTCCAATGATTTTTTTAGTCCAGTTCTTGCATAATGTGGCATACCACATGCTCCCTGTTTCCCTTCCGAAGAATGGCTTCTAGACAGTCATCTTTCCACTGACACCATTTCTGATGATGCTTCAGTGAACAGTAGATGGATCAACTAAAGGTCCAGATGCATCTCTAAGGTGCTGTGTTTCTTCACTCATTACATGACTTTCAGATACTGTTAGATATTAGATTTTTGTCCAACTGTGTTATCTTTAAAATTTTTCATAGGTTTAACTAAAGAAATGGGAACAAATTATGTGTTTTTAATGACTGACCGCTAGTAACAAACTGCTTAAAGTTTTGTTAAGTTGTCTTTTATGTGTAGACACAACACTGGTTCATTCCTTGAGTTTAGAGCCTGCTTTACACTTGAGGGATTCATAGGTCAGTGTTAAGTGGCTTAGCAAACGAAAAAACATTCCTCTGAAAATGGTCAGGCACAGGGACTGGACTGAAAGTGAGTGAAGAAGCAACCAAAGAAAATCTCTAAAAGAGCTTCAAAAAGCCTCGGAAGCCAAACAAAATGAAATGAGGGGTGGCTCAAGAATTTTGCATAGTACTGTAGATAATCCAAGTACAGTACATGCTTGAAGGTGTGTGTATTTTGTTGCTTAGATGGTATCTACAATTAGTGTTACTGCACGGTTCATACTGGTAATAGAGGTTGTACAGTGAATGTACAAGCATCTGCCAATGCCTTTAATAATTAAAATTGGGACATTTTGTACAAATCCTTTCACTTTTAGATCTGTTATCTGTAACTAATCTTGCACTCTGACATATAGCAAAGCAGAAAACCGAGCCACCATAGTGAGTCAGTGAGAGGACTGAAATGGATGTTTCCCCACCTGTCTATGCAGGTGATGGACTCCTGATCTGGAGTCGGAGTTGAAATGGTGGCCTGAGGCTGTGAGAAAAAACTGGCGCTCGGAGCTCGGAAAAAAACTTCTGCTGATTTTTTACCATCTGGGCCCCCATGAGAGCCGCATGTGAAAACTGACACCTGCTCTCTCATTGCACTTTCTCAGGGTCCCGATTGTGTATGTGTTTGTTTGTATGACAGTAAATTTCTCATTGTGCCTCTCATGTTGGTTGTATAGTGTGTGTGTATGCGTGAGAGTGACTGGCTGTGTGTGTGTGTGTGTGTTTTCGTGTAAAGCCCAGTGGGAAACAGAATACAAGAGGGTCCTATGCCAGATAAACAAAGTCAGGCAGGGCTGATAGCAAACGCAGCTGGAAACACGCAGAGACACCCTGAGAACGCTCCTAACGCTTCCCCAAACATGTAATAGATCATTTAGCTCCACTGTCACAATACACTCATGCGGCCCTTGTGTGCTTGAAACTTCTCTACTGGGATCTCACATAACGATTGCATTAAGATAACTTTTGATATCATTTAATATCAAATGTCTCTCGTTTTATAAAACACATTTTCTGAATCTGCAGTCATTTCTACCCACACACCCCTGTGGTCTTATTTCATTTATGCTATTTATGCTTTAAAAAGAAATCTCATTTATCATTGTCATTCATGTTTGTGTCTCTTTAAGGCACTTTGTAACAAATAAATTTTTTTATAAGCGCTTTTAAGAGGTTGATTTTTTGCTTTATAGCTTCTTTCTTTCAGCAACTCCAAATATAACCTAATTATAGTGTCTAGGGTCAAAGGTCACAGCTGGGTACCCCCGGGGACATTTCATTACCAAAATGGAGGGAAGAAAGTTTTAGGTTTTTTTTTGATAAATATTTTTGTCTGCATTGAGTAAATGCATGAGGAAATATCCTATTTTCTACCATACTGGGCACGTGCAGTTAACAGTTACTTTGTAAATAATCCTTTTTTATGCTGTACAAAATGGGAATGGATACTTTTTCTAGAAACATTTAAAGCTGGTCACTGTGGGAGTTTTTACACTGTATTGCTCTACCTCTATTTGTGTGCTTTTAAATGGATATAAATACTGGTTTGGAGTGCTGATTAAGACAGTAAAACCTCCTAATGATACAGTACACCATACTGGAGTATCTAATAATAACCTTTTTCTATAACCTTCATAAACATCTGCACACATTCACTTTCCCTTTTTTATTTGATAGCCTTTGCACACTGTTGAGGCCAAACTTTGTATTGTTTATTTATTGCAGCATTTAAATAAAAATGATGCACGTAGTGCCTGACTAGCAAAAGCTCCCTGGTTTTATTTCAGGGGGAGAAAAAATCTTTTGGAGGTTGTATGTTAAGAAAAAAAAACTCTACCAAATCAAATGTATGCCTGCTACCTGCTGAGGTGACCCTCTGTGAATAAGGGAGTAGCTGAAAGTAGCTTTTAGTATCATAGCCCTCCCAAAGCTCTTCCAAAGTGTTGACCTGTAAAAGTGTCAAAGTGATAAAAACTGATTGTCCTTAAAGCCTGATAAATATTCTATCTCTATCCTTACAAAGAGTTCAGATCCAGTTTCTTATCTTAGCGTAAATAGATAGTGATAGTGTCACTGAACTAAAAGTGACTTTAAACAGGCAGAGCGTCAGCAGTGTAGCCAGCCTTGATAACCTTCGCATTGATTCTCACATTCCTTAGTGCTCATGAGCATGAGGGAATAGCTTAACACAGGGGTAAACAGACCTTTTTAAAAGTGGTTCTTCACACAACGTTGCCACTCTGAACTTGGAGGATTTCATTTTTTCTTTCACTCTTGGCAGTCAGCTTTTGATTGTGAGCTGCAGGGAGGGAAGAAAAGGCCAAATAAAAACACATCGCAGCCACCGAGGAATGCAACAGGAAGTTTCCTGCGGTGCGTGAGGTTTGGTGGTAATTTTAGACTACAAAGCATTTGGAGACATCACCACAGCTTTTGATTGTAGCCAGATTAAACCAAGGATCTGTCACGCTCCTTTACAAACACTTCATTCCTTAATTAGACCACGGTGTGTGGGTGATCTCGTCATGATTGTTTGACATTTATTGGCAAAATCAGGTCTGCAAGTGGTTTGGTTTGTCTGTTTTTGGAGGGAAACCCACTTTAGTTGTTCGCCTTTAGACCACAGCGTCTCCAGCCTCTTTCACTTCACATTTATGACTCTCATTAGCTGCAATTAACGGCGCATCTCCCGGTCCCACTCTTTGTAATCCAGATGAGAGTATTGTTATCTGCAGCCCAGCGGCGCTATAATAATGCATCAGGCCGGGTGAGTTTGATAGCCAGCGTTGCTGGAGCCCAGCTAGGGGTCAGACAGGGCAACCCCGCTGTCTGTGTAGTTTGCTGATTCTCTACCCCCAACACTGTTTCTAACTGGTTGAATCAATTTGGAGGGAAAACTTGGTAAGAAGCAGGATCCCTCCAAAATTCACAATAGGTGTAGTGTTTTACATATGTCCACAGGAAAGACAGATGTTGTCCCTCTCGACCACATCCACATTTGAATACCTTTATTTCGATACAATGGAGGAATATACAAAGGGGCTACGTTTTGGCGGTCAAGGCAGATGCATAATTTTAGCAGTTAAGAAGAGTCTCCGCACTTAGCTTTGCTGCATTTTTCCTACTTTTTCTGGCGTGGCTTGAGTTCAACAGAAATATGCACTTGTAGATTTTTAGATCTTTATCCACCAGATGTGACATGTATAGTATGTCGTTCTTGAGATGTGCCTTTTTTTGTCTTTAAGTTAAAGAAAGTTCTTGTTTAAGTCATCTAAATAATATTTTTTCAGAGAATATATGCTTTAAAATTTAATATTAAAATATACATGGTCACATGAGTACAATGCTCCTACTTTGGGACTAAAATTTCAACTTTCTGTAAGTAGTTAATTCAGCTTTGAATAAAGTGTATAAAGAAAGGAAAGTCTGGCTCTTTTTAAATGCAACCACACCGGCTCTCAATCTTTTTAAACCTTCTTAATCTGTACAAAGACCAAAGTATAAAAAAATGATTAATTCAGCATGGGTTTCTAGACTGTATGCTAAGCTAAGCTAATTGGCTGCTGGCTCCGGTATAATTAGGGGAGCGTCATTCTTCTTTTCAAACTCTCGACACTGACGCAATTAAGCATAGTTGAACTGTTCCTTTAACGGAACTCACAGAATATGAATACGTGACACTGACAAAGAAACGGCAACAAAAATTGTCTTTAAACCCCAGAACATCTC
Source organism: Andinoacara biseriatus (assembly GCA_015108635.1). Classification (NCBI taxonomy): domain Eukaryota; kingdom Metazoa; phylum Chordata; class Actinopteri; order Cichliformes; family Cichlidae; genus Andinoacara; species Andinoacara biseriatus. Next base: position 6,447 of record VUQJ01028974.1, on the reverse strand, counting down.
TCAGTGATTCAGTTTTATGCCACATCGTGTAGCAAAACCCCCTGCTGCATCAATCTGAGCTCACTTTTATACAGTCTGAAGTTCTCGGGATGTTTTAGAAGATCAGAAATGCGCGTAAAAGGCTACAAACTTCCGAACAAAAGCAGTGAATGGTCAGTTTTTTTTTCTTTTGCTGCTTGGCTGTATTTCAGCGCCTTCTCCTCTTCTTCCTCCTCTTCCTCCTCCCTTGCACTGTATCCTCCTCTGAATTGAGTTTGGTCAGCCTGGGTCATCCTTGGCTGTGCAGAATATAATTAGTCTGCCTACACACAGAGAGACACATACAGACTTTAAACTTTAAACCCCCTCTTACAATAGCCTTCTCGAGACAATAGACGCATGCCAATACCATGACCCCCCTCTGCTATCTCCCCGTGCACAAAAACTCCACATTCCTCCTCAGATCCCTCCACCCCTGTGCTCGCCCAGCAGAAAAATGCAAAGACATGTGATAAGATTACATTTTTATGTATCACATTTTACGTCGTATCACTAAAAATAATGAAGAACTTAACAGGTGCTAAATCTCAGCTGTTCCAGTGGAGATCTGAAATCTTGCCATCGTTTCTTTGTCTTAAGTTTCAAGTGATAAAGTTGATTAAGTGTCATGGTTTCATAACTGGATGCTGTGAAGTTTGTAACCGAAGATGGTGCAGAGCTTTAAGTTCATTAACACTGAAAATAATGATCTGAAGTCGGTGCTTTCTGCATTTGCCCAGTGTTATTTAAATCTGCCGCAAAAACCACCACACGCTGTTTTTTTTATTGTGCATTAAAAATATGATTATTCACTTGGATAACGCATCAAGGGATGACAGGTGAGACAATGAGACAATAAAAGCAACCGCATCAAGTAACAGTTCTTCTGCATGAACAATATTAAGTGATTTAAGGATCCTTCGTCCAGTCTTAGCAGTAATTCGAGAATCTTCACATTTCAGCCCCCAGGTGACAATTAAAATCTCTGAAAAGGGTCTCAGTAGGAGTATAATTGTGCTCCGAATCAGCATCCAGAGCGTCCTTTATCTCCCACCATCTTTCATCAACTCCATTCAGACTCCTTGGTGATCTGCAGCTCGTCCCCGAGTCCCTTTTGATCTAATTTTTAAAAAATGCCATTGCACATGGCCCTGCCCTCCCCCTTTGCTCTCTCGGCACCTGCACTGCAGTGTCCTCCAGCTCATCAATGAACCTGCCTTTTAACAATGTATACATCTGTTGCAAATGAGCTCGCCTTTGTTGGACGAAGCCCTTGAGGGAACCGCCAAAAAATTTGGTGTCTCCCCGGCTTCAGTGAACCCCCACCCACCTCTCTCACATATACGCGCACCTCTTACTTCAGGGGTATCGTATCACCAGTCCCTCAGGGTACAGCTGTGAGCAGGCCTTGGATGTTCTCGTAGTAACAGGTGTATCTGAATGTATACAACAGGTGGCATGAATGCCACAGAAGGAAACAACACTTTTTTTTTTGGGCTTTAACATTGTTTTTTGTTGGTTTCATTTTTATGAAGTGATGCTTTTTGTCTATTTTTATGTCAAAAATTGGAATTAATTAACAGTATTGTTTTCATTTTGTACAAGAAGATGGTGTTATTGTTAAGCCTCTTTGCAGGATATTAGAAATTCTACAAAGCATAGCAAAGGCGATAAATATTTATCTCACAGCTCCAAGGGGTTGTTTGCCTTCACCTCTCACCCCCCCACCCCCCAATCTAATGAACAGTGGAAGCTGATGGAGGGGAGGGGAAAGCGAGCATAGACAAAAGTCTGTCCTCTGACTGAGTGACTCCTCAATAGACGTGGTTTCTTTCTGCAGTCAACTGTGCAGTGCAGACAAGTGAGAAAGCAAAGAAGCGATCGAGAAGAGGAAAAGGGAACTCGCTGAATAATTAGAGGCATGAAGTATGGTCCTGAATTGCCTGACACATTCATACATGCACGCTCATGCATGAGCGCACGCACTCACTCATACTTTTCCTGCTCTATGCCACGGAAGCACCCGCGCACACATATATACGCGCTAAAACATGCATTCATGTCCCAACTCAGAGATTTGGGACCTATCTGCACATGTATGCAGGCTAATCAGGGCCTCTTCACAGACAGAAAGCATAGGGTCACTCGGGGTGAGGTGTTTGTGATGGAAATTTGGACGGCAGGCGTAGGAAAACAAAGCTAGAGACAAGACGTCCCAGAGACGACATACTTTACACATGAGATAACACACAGTGAGGACTTATAAAAAAGAAAAAAATCTTCCCCTCCACGACTGAATATGAAACTATGAAACTTTACTTGCTCTTCAAGTTGCCTCAGTAATTGTTGCGTTGCTTTCCTGTTTTGCATCAGGTAAAAACACACTGACTTCGCTGACTGCAGGATCTGTGTTGAAGATATGATGTTGTCCTAGTCATTCCTTCACTGAGACATTTCGCCTTTGCTGTGTGTAGATGGATTGGGGATGTGCAGTTAAAAAAAAAACTGAGAAATTTCACAAAGATGGGATTTAATGGCCCTTCGATTGAGCAGTTCTGAAAAGGTAACCTCTGACCCCTCCCCTCCCCAGCTTTAACCCCTCCGGCATCTCCACCCATCCTCCAGGGTCCAGCACTTGTCATTGGTCATTTGTCAAACTCCTCACACTGATCTGATTACCGTCCAATTTGGGATCTGCCGACTACACACTTCTAGGATCAAGACAAGCTGCTTTTCAGCAACTTTACATGACAACAAATAGCTGGATTGTTATGGGAAGACTAAAGAGACGAGTATTTGTTCTATTCAGGAAGAGATGGGCAAAACTTTAGATAGAAGCCAGTCTCTACTAGTGTCTACTAATGGCTGTGCATTCTTCATCTAATGAAGAACTGATACAGAGACAGTTTGTATTAAACTGCTTCAGAATGGAGAGTATAGCTGCTACAGGTTAACAAAAGAAAGCTCGATTATGTAAAAGATGGGATGAGGGAAAAAGCAAATCAGTCACTTAATGAATAATCCAAAGTTTCTCACACTGATTCCATCCAAATCTAATGATTAACAGCAGACACAGGAAATTATTCATCATTCAACTATGCTGGTATTTATATTAGTCCAGACCAAGTTAATTTTACACTCAAGCAGCTCTGAAATCACTCCCTGCATTTCCTGCATTTTATTGAGTGTCTAAAATGTATTTACTTTATGGTGTCTTCCAAACTTTCCACTATTACACAAACATTTCTTTCTCTGTAATGTCTACGTTCAGTTAAAAAAAAAGAAAGAAAAACTAATTATAATTGAATATTTTTTTAAAGGGAGACCTGATGGAGATGGTAAGATTGTGGTGAGGACAGGAAAAACACATCATCAGGTGCAAGAGTGAAACAATAATGAAAACCACACCTGCATAAAGGCTGAAAGAAAAAAATAATTAAACGGCTGTTATTAAGGCGTGCCACTGAGGCTGAAGCCAATGGCCACGTATGCTGGCTCCAAAATGTTTTTCAGTGACTCATTATGCTCACAACCCTGAATTTTGAGCTTCCTCCCAATGAGTGCTGGTGTTCATTTTGGACATAATTTCTCTAACAATAAGATATGATGGCTCAGATCGCTGCATTGTCTGGCTCCTGAAATCCCCATGTCTCAGATGTCCCTTTAAAGAAACTGCTTTAAGCTTTTTAAAGTAGCATTTTTTTCCCCCCAGGCATCCATTTCTAGTCTAACACTATCATATCAGATGGCGCCGATAGTTGTGGTGATATTAATCATTTTGTTCTGTCTTTATTTCATTTCATCTGCTAAAAAACCTTAAAGTGTTCTACTGGTTGGTGGAAAAATAGCTGTCAGTTCCCTTGAACATTCTTTCACGCTCAGCACATTAAAGGTAGTTGGTGGTCAGTGGGTTGAATCTAGCTTGAGAATTTTCTTGATCAAATCTTCTATCAAAAATAGAACTGGGGCTTTTTAAATAATGGCTTAAGATCTGTGTTTAAATAAATATAATGTAGTGTAGCTACTCTATGTATGTATTTGTCTTTGCATGCAATATTGAAATAAATAAATTGAAAGCAATGGTTTTATAATTTCTGTGCATGTCTGATCCCTCTGAAAATCTTTAGGGAGGGCTCTCAGTCAAATATAACAAACACATTTCCCCAATTTACAACAATGGACTGTGTGAGATTACAGTCATCAACATGCATTCTATTTTTCTGTCTTTATTGGCACTTTATCTTGATAAAATTGATTTCCCAGCCTCTAGCCTAACACTATCATAACTAAATGCTTTGCCCTGACTGTAACCTAATTCCAACCCTAGTGAGTACCCAGTTTGGGACCCCATGCGCACACTAAAACAAGCTGAAACACACACACACACACACACACACATGCAATGCATGCTGCACATGCTTAGCCCCTGGCTCATTATGGCTGCTTTAGCTCCTTTGGATTGTTTTGGGTAGGGTTGTGGGGGTTGGGACAGGGTGGAGACTGGTGACCCTGGAGAGCCTGACCTGAGGCGACATTTGAAGAGTTAAGGGAGAAGCTGCACAAAGGCAGAGACGACTGCCACACAAGGAGGGAAAGTCACTTTTTGGGTGTCCCTGCTGGGTTCTTCTCTCCTGTGGAGATCCTCATTGATTTTCAAAGTTAAGAAACTCAGTGATTAGTCATCATGGGTAAACTGCACAAGCTTTATCAGAGCAATTGCTTTTGAATTGATAATGTGATGAATGAGCCTACAGCTGAGGAAAGTTCATTTTAATTTAAAGAAACCCAATCTTGTCCTCTACAGGCTGTGATTATAAAAGAAAAGAAGAAGTAAACAAATATTGTTTCCGTCTGGAGGTCAGCAATATTCACAGCTAACTAAAAAGCTGTGATGAATTAAGAAAGGATAAATTTCTCACTACAACCCTGGAGTTTTCAGGCAGGGGAGGCTTGATTTCCCTCCAAAACCTCTACCCTATTATACAGACCACTCAGCAGCTGCCTCCATCCCCAGCCATTGCACATCAATCCACGGTAGTGGTAGTGTGGCTGCTTCAGCTAGTCAGCTGTTAACCCCCCAGGGTGTAAAAGATTGTTGGACTAACACTACAAATTTCAAAAGTAAACTCTTTGATTTCAGCTCACTTACACTTTTTCAGGTAATGAACCAGGAAATGTTGAGAAAAACATTTAGCTACACCCATTTTACACCCAGACTGACAACAATAAAAAAAAAAAAAAATCACATGCTTTTTAGAGTTAATTAGAGTTTGATGTAAGTTGTCATCATGATATTTCCTTAAATGTATGGCATTTGGTTTGTTGATACTTTAAAATCCAGGTTTTTACTTTGCAGTGAATGATTCAGCTCTGCTTAACGACACATTCTGTAAACTCCCTGTTTGTGTTTATGCAGGATCTGAACAAGGTAAAGGATCCATCTTATTAGGAGGTAAAGTTGATGAGCTGTTCCTCCTCCTCCCTTTGTTAAAAAAAAAGTTTAATCAGGGCTGCAGAGGTGTGCGGATGACCTTTGACTTCTTTTGTATCTCTGGCCTTTCTCTTACTTGCCTGTAGGGCAGCATCAGGATATCCCTCATTTAACTCTTCACTTGAGGAGGCAGATTTAGCAACTTTAGCATGTTGAGTGTTAAGACACATTGAATACATGTTTACGAAGCCAGCTGGCCTTTTTTAATGATTACCAAACTATAAACAGGGTTTGAGGAATATATATATATTTGGTGGAGACAATAAAACTCATCTGTTATAACTACTGGAGGAATTGGGATTTGTATTTAAACTTTGTGCAAATTGGTAAAATGTGTCTCAGACTGATCCCTCTTCAGCAAAGTAACAAGTGCAAAAGTGAAATGCAGCATTGTGCCCACAGATCCTGCTGAGTGAGATGGCTTTAAATACCCGATGGATCTTGAAGTTTATGTAAATGAAAGGGCTGATTAAGTGGATGCGAAGAGGAAAACTAATAGAGCGCGTGATGTGTGTGCTTTAGTGTGTGAATGACCAGTTTTGTTCAGTGTCACAGGTAGATTGCAGCATAAAAGCAGGTCTATTTGTTTTTAGACTGTAAAATAATTCATAAATGAGACTAATATCTAAGAACATGATTTACCTTCTTCCTGCATTTATTGTCTGATGGAAAACAAAGTAAAACTATTCTTTATGCATTTATTTGTCAACTGTTTTGTACACGTTGCATTCAGACCCACTTGAAGAAACTGCAATAAGTCTATAAAACGTTCCTCTACTCAAAATGAGCAAATCCACCTAAGAGCCACCATTGTGGATAAATGCTGCTTTTGTCTTACACCCATTTTGAACCTGGGGTTTTGCTCGGTGCTAAGGAGAGTGTTTTCACCCCTGTTTTTTTTTTTTTTTTTTTTCTTTTTTGGGTTTTTGGTGTTTTTT
>VUQJ01028972.1:0-11671 GCA_015108635.1 Andinoacara biseriatus | reverse complement strand
TGCTACAGGAGCTTCATGAAGCTGGCATGGGTTTCCATGGGCAAGCAGCTCCTCTGAGGGGAATGCAGTGGGGGGCCCACAGGAGAAACTGGGACTGCTGTGGATGGCTACATCAGTAAGCTGAACTCAATTCTGCTCAATATTCATTGTATCTTTTTATAAGCTTATTCTTGTGGTCCTACACAACAGTCCCAATTTCTCATGTGAAAATGAATTGCCTGCCTCTAATGTGTAGGTGAGTCAGTACTTTGGTCCACATAGTGTTGTTGTTGATGTTTGTCAGGTAGAATGCATTTTTTGTTTCCCAGAGGAACAAATGTTGCATATTTTGTTACCATAGCATTAGGGAAAATGTTATTATGTTATTAATCATAAAATTAGTAACTTTATTAGGGTCCGTATAACATTTTTAAAACTAATACCAACATTTGGTGATTTAAAAATCCAATATAACAACCCACTTTTTTTTCAGGTACATGAAGCATAAACAGATTTCCCTAAAAATTATCATGTGTAGTTATTTATGACTCTTATAAAGATAATATGACAATGTGCAATTTAAAACACAAAAAAAGCCAAGTGCATCGATGTGTCCTTATGACTGATAAAACACCACAGGTGTGAAACATCTAAGAGTCCAGCTTTATCCTTTAAGTCAGGCTCTAAAACATTTTCTCTCATGGATTTTTTTAGACTGAAAAGACAAATTCATTATTTTGTTATAAACCTCTAAATTACCACCAAAACAAGCCAAGCTAAATGTTCTTTCCCTCATATTTCCAGATTTTTTTGAATATCTGAAAAATAAACTGTGAATCCAAGAGCAACAAAATCCGGCACGCTTTAATCCGTGTAAACCTCCACTGAAGCCTTCGCTAACATTTTAGATTCCTAACATGTTGAGTGTACCGAGCTCCACGCGCACTGTCTGTCTCTGTTTATTTGTTCATTTTTCTCTGTGCCTGTCCATCTCTGTGCATCACTCTCTCCCTGTTTTCTCTCCACAAACACTGCACCTCTTCAGCCGCAGGAGCTGACAGATATTTTGGAGATCAGTAACATGGTATTCACTAGTCTCTTCAGTCTCGAGATGCTGCTAAAGCTCCTGGCTCTCGGGCTCTTCGGCTACATCAAGAACCCTTACAACGGCTTTGACAGCGTCATCGTCATCATCAGGTGGGGGGAACTCTCTGTCTGTGTGTTTACCCCAGAAAGGGAATTCTTGTCATTAGTTATTCCTCCTGTTGTTACGACACGGCTCTGCAGCTAAATCTCCCGAACTGTCAGCGATGCTGGTTCTGGCAGCTGAGCCAAGTGGTTGCACTCATAGTCCAGAGGGCCTGTATTCACTCCATTATGTGGTACTACAAGCTAAATTATGTATCCATGTTTGAAGGCCTCTCTTGTTTACTGTGCCAGTTCACGCTGCGCTGGCTTTCTTTATTGGCTGGTGAACCGTAAACAACGCTGGCCCAATTTGTTTTTTCGTTTGCCACATGTCACATCAAAAAGACTTGAACACTCTCTCTTCTGAAAAAATTTGGGATGTTTTTTTCCAGGTGATGCCAGCATCCAAAGGGTAACAGTTGAATCCGTAATACCTTCAATGCAAATGTATCTTTGTGTTTATATCTTTGTGTCGTGTGTGTGTGTGTGTGTGTTTCAGTGTGTGGGAGGTTGTGGTCGAGGCCGAGGGAGGGCTGTCGGTGCTGCGCACCTTTCGCCTGCTGAGGGTTTTGAAGCTGGTCCGGTTCCTTCCTGCTCTTAGGAGGCAGCTGGTGGTGCTGATGAAGACAATGGACAATGTGGCCACATTTTGCATGTTGCTGATGCTTTTTATATTCATATTCAGGTATGTATTTATGAGTTAATGTGATGTTTTAGGCTTTTTCTCTGCATTAATTATACTGTTGTTACTTAAAAAATTATAATGGCCACTACTTCTTCCTCTGTTATAGGACTGATCACCACATCTATTCTCAGCTTTCATGTAGATAGAATTGTGTGTGCAGGCAGCATTACTGCATCTCGTTGCACATATTAGATTACTGTGTGAAAAAAAATGTTATCTTACTGTGTGTGTGTGTGTGTGTTGCAGTATCTTGGGGATGCATCTGTTTGGCTGTAAATTTGGTTTGCGACAAGAAAGTGGAGACACTCTACCTGACAGAAAAAACTTCGACTCTCTGCTCTGGGCGACTGTCACTGTCTTTCAGGTTAGACAAACATCCTCATATGCACTCTAACTCACACACACAGATGCAGAGCACACAAAGACATCAACAATATTTGATTTGGAGGAATTTTCCCATCAATTACATGCCACTTTTAGGAATGAGATTCAAACAACAGCTGCTGCAGTCACGAGCACTCGCTCTGACGAGCTCCATTATTTCATTTGCTCCAATTTGGGAGCGCTCACGCTCAATTTTTCAGCGAAGTATAAAAACTCTCCCAGTGGGCAGGTAAGATATGCCTCACAAGCAGGGGAGGAAGAGGAATAATGAAGCACTCACTCCACAGGAGTTCATTTAACACTGATGAGCATCATTACTGTTCAACTGACAACAAGATAATAAAGAAAGAAACACTTGTATTAACCTTACTATGCTTGGAACACCTACTGGCAACGTAGTCTGTCACATTTCAGGTCCTTTTGTGTCTGACAGTGTGTTTTTCTAATCCCTGCATAGTCTGACTGCTCTCCACATCCGATCTAATCTGCAGATCCTCACCCAGGAGGACTGGAACGCAGTGCTCTATAACGGGATGGCCTCCACGTCACCGTTGGCTGCCCTCTATTTTGTCGCCCTCATGACCTTTGGCAACTACGTCCTCTTCAACTTGCTCGTAGCCATTTTGGTCGAGGGCTTTCAAGCTGAAGTAAGGGCAAAGATGCCGTTTCATTTGAGCTACTTAGACAACGAGGCAGAGCGAATGAGACTAATTGAGCTCTGTTGTGCTGATGATACCAAAGCTGCCTACAAGAGAATAATCTCCTCCATCCTGCCTGTGTGGTTTCTCCTTTCCCTCTATCTCTCGCTCTCTCTTTATCATCACACTTTTTCTCTTCTGCTATCTTTCTTTCTTGCTCACAGACACACACACACACACACACACAAACACACACACACACACACACACACACACACACACACACAAAACACTCTCCAGGGTAGGGATGTGTTTGATATCGCCTGCCATTCACAGCTGGTGAGCTTTTGTTGTTTAGTTTTCATCTTTTATCTCCGGCATCAGAGAGCGCTTGCTCTTTCTCTCACTATTACACACACACACACACACACACACACACACACACACACACAAACACACACACACACACAGATACCCTTTGCCAAAGCCGCCTGCCTCCATCTTTCTGGCGTGAATTTTAATTAAATTCAGTAAAGCTTTATTGGCGTGACTACAGGAGATCGCTGCCAAAGCCATCCACATAACTCAACTAGAGAACGTTGGAGATTCCCTCCGCTCGTCTGCTTCTTTTTCCTCTCAGTCTTTCCTTCTCAACAGTGCTTTTTCACTTTTACAATAGTCAGTAGACACTGAGGAAGGGAAGGTGATGATGATGATGATAGTGATAGTGATAAAGATTATGTCGATAGTGGTAATCCCAGTGTATTCTGTGTGTGTGTGTTTTCAGGGAGACGCTAACAGATCTGAAGCCGATGACGACAGACACTCGGCGTGTTACGAGGATGAGGAGAAGTTGAGAGAGCTGTACGCTGCAGGTACAAAGTTGCAAATGAGCTGAAAGTTCAAAAACAGTCACCTTAAAAAAAAGTTTTTGGTTTATTCCTACCTGGATTCTTGGGGTCCTTTTTACCCTCAGAACATTTTAAAGCTTCTCTATAATTCTGCAAAATGTTCTGTTAATCTGGATGTCTGTTCTTACTCCCCAAATGTTGATTCTGTCCATCTGGGCTCAGAGTTTTCAGCGGGAGAAACGTTTCATCACTCATTCAAGTGACGTCTTCAGTCTCAGCTGACTGCAGGTTTCCCCAAGCTTATAAACACTGCAGCTGCATAACGACCAAATCTGAGAAACTGAAGCTCGTGGCTTATTGTTAGTCAGTGGTGCTTGCGTCGGTCTTTGTGCAGCTGTACTGTTTATAAGCTTGGGGAAATCTGCAGCCAGCTGAGACTGAAGATGTCACTTGAATGAGCGAAGAAACATCCAGATGGATGGAATCAACTTTCTGGGATTTCCTTACCTGGATTATTGAGCGTGCATCAAGACATTTATTTTTACTCTTACTTGGGGGCCAAGGATCCCTCACAGACCCCTCACAGATCTCACTCACATTAAGCATATGCTTGCCATCATTTTCTCATTCTGATGCTGTCAAACTTTTTTTTTTCATAAAAAGAGTTGCAAACATTTTCAACCCAGATTAACTCAGATTAGGTGTAATTCTGAATCTGGAGGAGATTTCGGCTTCACGGTGCTAAACAGAAACACGCTTCATCTGTAATCACAGTAATGCTAATTATATAAGGAGGGTCATTTTATTTGAATTGCATATTTAAGCAACTTGACAGCAGCTCATCTGTATTGGCCCAAGGACAACTGTGGGAGTGAGTAATGGACACAAAACACGTTTTATTGACATAAATGTTCACTAACTAGATTTGCATTTTTTAATAATCCTTCACATTTTTTAAATTAATCAAATTATTACAGAACACGCTTTCAGAATAGCTGTATGTGTCAACATTTACATTTTCTGTCTTGTCATTTACAAATACTGTTGAATTGTTTTATTTTTTAATGTATTTTTGTTTGGGTAAATGTTGTCCACTTCAACAGTGAGAAAGAATATTAGCACCCAACTTTTAAAAGTTCTCATGATTCCATAAGTCATAATATTTAAGCTGCAGATGATCAAATTCCCTGATTAAAAGTTGCTGATTAGTGCCTTAAACTTGGATTTTTTCTAATGTTGAGCAGGAAACGACTCCACTGGTTTCAGAAGGAAGTATTGACGTCTATGAGAAAATGACCCTACTGCTCAGCTGATCTATGAGGAGTTTATGGGCTCAGTTAATTGTTTGAACTCTTATTTAATATCACCTCATGGCAATTATATAATTGTTGTCATATTTAGAGTAAAATACACATAAAAGCAGGATATGTTTCAGGTTGGGCTGTGCGGGCCAGACCATGTGATCAAGAAATTGCTAGTTTGCTTTTAGTGTACTCAGTTTGTCAGATCAGCCCTTGCGCATTAGATCCACCTTCAAAACCCCACGGGTGACATCATGATGGCTATGTCTGTCTTACATATACAGTCTATATGCTGTGGATAAAGCCACGGTCATTACAGCCCTGATCCAAACCAAAATGATAAAACAATACTGAAAATCTAATATTTGTATGATTCCTTAACAAAAAATTGTTCTGTGTGTGCGTGTGTGTGTGTGTGTGTATAGAGCTCAAGATCCAGGCCATGATGCTGAGTCCCAATGGTCTCCTGAACCCAAAAGCCTCCATGCCTCCCCCTCCTCCTCCATCCCTGCCAGTCATCACACACACTGCAGCCACGCCCACCATAAACTCCAACCCGTCACGCCGGGCCAGTGGTGCTTCCGTGGAAATCAACAGCCTGGAGCAAAGGTCGCCGGTGAGCCTTGGGAACATGCTTTATATAAATGCATCAAACCATATTAAATATTTGCAATAAAGACTTTGGCAGCGAATCAAAGAATGTTTGTTGTGAAAAGGAAATAAACCCAGTCTGAGCTGTGACAATTTCTAAATGCAGCAACTTTAGATTCATGACTGCTTTGAACATGTTGAAGCCATAGAATAATAACAGAGAGCTTCATTAAAGCTACCTTCCAGAATTTCATTTGTTTACTTTTTGTGTTTCCCAACAAACCTATTTTGTGTCTGTTCAAGACACAACAAATTACTTGAGTGCATTTCTGTCCTCATAAACATTCACAAAGCCAAATGTTTCAGCATGTTTGGGCTGGCAGTCTTCTGCTGGCACATTAGTATCACCAACTGTTGATCAGTTGAGTCATGTAGCCCTCCTTATATGGACAACTCTGGTTTCTGTTCGAGCTAAATGTCAGTCTCATTTCACGTTGCTTTTTGGAGAGCTGATTGCCAACAACTCATACGATGTTTCAGGCTGATGTGAGGTGGCCTAAAATTTTAGCTCAAACAACTACGACTTCTAAAGGTAAACTCAAACTAGTCATGGTTGCCTTGCACCGTGCCCGAGCACGATTGCCCCCCTCTCCCCGCTCTGCAGCTGGCCTGGGCTCACGCTGCCCTTAATTACCCGGGTTCGCTTTGGTTTGCCTCAGCATCTCAAATCTTCTCTTGTGCTCTTGCTCTCTCTCTCTCTCTTTCACACACGCGATGTTGAAAAGCATTCTTGCAGAACACAAGGGGTTCATGATTTTATGCAGTTTGTAGCTTAACTGGGACAGTTCTTATGCCCTGTAGATTTTATTATTAAAACAGGCAGCTGCTATTGAGCCAATTCTGCAGTTCTGGGCTTGGATAGTGATCACACTACATCTGTACCATGCCCGAATTCAACTGAACCTCACCTGTGCCCACCTCTTCAAGCCAGGTAGAGCACAGTTTCCTCAATGGGCACAGTGCATAGCAGTCACGCTAGTGAAATGAGCTGGACTTTGGGGTCAGACGTGCTGGGGAACAGATCGCCCAGTGTGAGCACACCCGTAGTTAAAAAATGCAGGAGGAGCGCAGCAGCAAGACCAGAAATAGAACAGCGCAGGCAACATCAGTGGCAACAGATAGGACAATAATTAATTCAGACACAGATGGAAAGGAAAAGTTGGTGTGGAGGTCGTGTAACTGTGGGCAGGCTAAGGCCCCATTCATCCAGACCCGAAAAGTAAAAGTATGATGCAAACTAGAAACAGAGACATTACCCTTAAAAGAAAATGCTACGCCTTTTGTAAGTTAGCGGTTAGCTGCTGAGTATCAAGATGCAAAATACAGGTGACTGCAGCAATCTGCTAGTGACCAAAGCAATGGCAACAAGTTTTTTGGTACAGCACCCTCTTTGTTTCACTCAGTAACCTCCAGGAAGCATTTATCAACCTGTTGAGGAATATATATTTTTCCCTTGTGGCCGGAGGTTGCCAGGGGTTTGCCAACCAGTCTCTAGTGCATGACTGAGGCCTAAAATAGTGCTAAAATGAAATAAAATAAAAACTAAAATAGTGCAACATATTTTCCAGTTGGATGTGCAGCAGTGGATCAGCTGGGGCTCGGGTTAAGATAGGCAGCTGATCTTCTATGGATTGCATAACAATGCTTTATTTGTTTCCTGAATGTTTTTCACCTGGGTACCAGAGGTAGTTGATGTTTACTCCCCTCATAGTAATTGTGACTCAGCATGAGGGTCAGGCCTGGTCAACATTACAGAGTATCGTCTAAAATGTTATCAGATAGCATACTGGTGTTTTTTGCCTCAGGTCCTCCTTTGTCAACAGCTCTAATAACTAAGTTGATCCAAACAGACTGATCATTAGTGCTTTAAAGAACGAAAGATACAAACAAAATAGGAACCAGCTCATGAAAACATTGCCCCGCTGCATTGCGCTGCCAAAATCTCTACAGGGCAGCTTTAATCTGTGAAGAATAAAATATTTATTTGCACTTGAAAGACGAGTCAGAAATCCAACAGGGCGGTGCTTCTGTTCTAAGTTGTCTTCACAGTCCCTGTGGGACAGCGGGCCCGAGAGCCGTCGCTCCAGCTGGACCAGCATCGGCCGAGCCCCCAGCCTCCACAGGAAGAGCCAGTCCGGAGAAATGGAGTCCCTGCTGTCTGACACGCGCTCAAGCTCCAAAGCCAGCAGCAGGGAGCAGTCTCTGGACCAGTCGGAATACCTGCAAGTGCCAATGCTTCTCTCCCCCGACTGTAACGGCACCACCTTTCACCTGCCAGACCACTGCTATGACGATGCCCCCCTGACATCGCATTACCACAGCGATCAAGAAGAAGAGGAGATTGAGGAGGTTAATAAAATTTGTTATATTAATTTGTGTCCCCTGATGACAAACAATATAATACATATGTAAAATGGGGATTTAACAATGTTAGGCAGTTTAATTGGCGTGTGTTCCAATCAGAGGGAGCAGGCATTTTGATGGTGTCCTGCTCCTGTTATTCCTAGATAAAACAAGTTCATAAAAGAGCTTGTTTCTGGCATGTTCAAAAGTTCAAAAGCTGCTGCTAATTATCCCGCAAAGGCATAAATTCCAACCTGGCTGACCTTAAGACACTTTTGTTACTTAGGAAAATTTAATTAGCTGAATTTAAATTAGACCCGGGTGGAGGAATGACTTGGAACATTGTTTGAAAAAGAGCCGTGTTGGAATTTTTTGTGCACATGAGCACACGAGGTCACTACAAAAAATCACTTTGGATAGAAATTGAAATCAGTTTCACTCTGCAGCAGTATAGGAGAATAAAATAATGAGCAATGCTGATTTTTGCAATGTAATGAGTATGCATCGTGACAGAGATTTATGCGTGTTTCTGTTTGCGTGTGTGTTTGTATGTTCATTCCAGAGTTTATGTAAGAGGCTGAAGAAGTTACTGGAGCCATATGAGCCTCAGTGGTGCCTGGAGCATGAAGAGTGGTCCCTCTATCTATTCGCCCCACACAACCAGTAAAGACACACACACAAACACAAGTTTATGCACAGCCCCTGATATTCTCCAGAGTGGCTGAGGTGGCCTTAACCGCAAGCATGTGTAAAAATTCACAGCTAAAGTGTGAAGGTGACAGCTGAAGCTCGGTAATACAATTTTTACCTTTATCAATTAAAACCGGCCAAGTGGAAACACAAACACTGTGTGGACAGATGCAGCGGTGGGAGTGATGCAGGCGATGTGTTATATAAAAAAAAAGACACCGGGGTTGCTGTTGATCATTTTCCCCTCATCTCACTGCAGGTTCAGGTTGTGGTGCCAGAGGGTCATAGGTCACAAGATGTTTGATCACGTTGTCCTCCTTTTCATCTTTCTTAATTGCATCACCATCGCCCTCGAGAGACCTGACATACAGCCCAACAGCATGGTAGCGCTCGCACACACACACACACACACACACACACACACACATTGTTGCTATTCTTGTAAGGACAGGTATTGACACAATGCATACCCAAGCACCACCATAACAACATGCCTAACCCCAACCTTTAACCTTTAACCTCGACTTAATGAATGTAATTTTGCACTGAAACGCTGTTCCTCGTCTCCGCTGGTCGGTTTAACTTGATTTTATTGATATCATTTCCATCTTCATTGAGCTTTTACTGTAAATGATGATTTTAACACATTTGAAATCATTATGCAAAGCATTATGTTATAAGGCTTAAGAGTTTAGATTAAGCCTGAACCTAACATCTACAGTGCTGTGCAGAAGTCTTGAGCCACCCCAAGGACCCAGATTTTCATGCCATTTTTAAAAAAAAAAATTGGTCTTGAGCAGTTTTCGGGGGAATGTTGTTTTATTTATTGAACCACTGAATCACTCCGTAAAAATGGAACCTAACTGATGAAATGTTGTGTCTACACATAAAAGACAACTTTGCAAAGAACCAACTTTAAATTATATCTTTATATTATTATATCTTTAGGCACTTTGTTATCAGCAGCCTATTTTAAAAACACATATCATTATTTTTTTCTTTAGTTGAATCTACAAAAATGCCAAACTTAATACATTTTGACAGCAAGGTGATTCCCAAAGCGCTATTAGCTGATAACTTGGTATATCTCAGCATGGGTGTGCAGTGTGTCCTTAAAAATTTGAGGAAACTGGGCATAAGGAGAACAAAATTAATTCCTGACCTAAAAATATATTTAGAGCAGATGAACAGTATCTGAACGTCATGTCTTTAAGAAACAGTAAAAAGTACAGCAATTTTTCGATCTACTGTGAAGCTATTCTAGGGAGAAAAGACTGAGGTACCCCAAATTACACAAGAACTGGACTAAAAGAAATCTGGGGCAATGAATCAACATTTGACATTTTGGTTCTTTTGGTTTAAATTGTCATCAGTATAGAGGAGGTCAGGAGAGAGGCACAACAGTGAGTGACTACAGCCATCGGTAGAACACGATGGAGGCTCTGTAATGGTCTGGAGATGCGTTTCAGCTGTGCTGCTGGAGAGCTTGTGAAATTATGAACACAGGAAAGTACCATCAGATTTTGATACACCATGAAATACCATCAGGAAAGCATATGATTGGCCGCAGCTTCATTTTCCAACATGACACTGATCCCAAACACACTCGCCAATGCAGTAAAAGCATACCTGGATAGAAAAACACTATTATAACATTACAACACTATCAATCATGGATTGGCCTCCCCAGAGCTTGGAACTCAACATTATTAAAGCTCTGTGGGATCATCCTGACAGAGAACAGAACAAAAGGCAGCCAACATCCAAAGAAGAGCTTTGAATGTCCTTCAGGATGTCTGGAGAATTATTCCTGAAGACTACACAATGAAATTAGAAGAAAAATACCTAAAAGAGTTCAGGCTGTGTTGAAGAATAAAGGTGGTCACACCAAATATTGAGTGTCAAGTTAGAATTGTACAGACTCTGCTTTTGCCTTATATACTGTATTTCCATGCATATTTCAATACATCTCTGCACCTATTTCCCAATTTTCTACAAAAAACAGAAACGAGGGGTGTCTCAAAACCTTTACACAGTACTGTAATCCAAAGCTTAAACAGCTCAAGACGAGCGTCAGGGCTCACAAATATCGATGTAACATAATAAACACACGCAAAGCGGCTGTTTACTACAAGAGCTCATGTGCTTGTAGCTGATGTAAGAGTCTCTATAAAAACACGTGTTGTTCCCAGTATGCTTTTATTATGTTTCTACAACAATTGCTGTGGATTTTTTTTCTGCTCATTATGTAACACTGTGTGTTCCAGAATCAAAGCTAAAGCTACAAAGCCTTTAAATTGACGAATATGTCTCCTGTTGTTAATCTGTGCGTGCTTTAATATCTGTGTGTGTGTGTGTGTGTGTGTGTGTGTGTGCGCGTAACAGGAGCGGATGTTTCTCAGTGTGTCCAATTACATCTTCACTGTGATCTTCGTGGGCGAAATGATGATCAAGGTAACCATAACAGTGAACATTTTCTGAATAAGCACTCCACTCCAGAGTCATTTTCTTACTACTAAAGAGACAATTTTCTTTGCAGGTGGGGATCAGAACAGCGTTCAGTCTCATTTTACGCCTCAACTTAATTTATTATTTCTGTAATTTTGTTGGATCTGCGTGCGTCTTTATGTAGGTGGTAGCTATGGGTCTGTACTTTGGAGAGGGTGTGTACCTGCAGAGCAGCTGGAACATCTTGGACGGGGTGCTGGTGTTTGTATCGCTGGTGGACATCCTGGTGTCCATAGCATCCGCGGGTGGAAATCGGATCTTAGGCATCCTCCGGGTCCTTCGCCTACTCCGCACACTTCGACCACTCAGGTGCAAATCCAGGCGATTACTATCTGTGTTCACTCCACTGATGTTATCTTAAGTACTGTTTAACCTGTGTGTGTGTGTGTGTGTGTGTGTGTGTGTGTGTGTGTGTGTGTGTGTGTGTGTGTGTGTGTGTGTGTGGGTAGGGAG
>VUQJ01028971.1:7719-27760 GCA_015108635.1 Andinoacara biseriatus | reverse complement strand
CCCCCTCAAGCCCTTAAAAATGATGCAAAATGTGGATGTATTGTTTTTTGTTTTGTTTTGTTTGTTTTTTTTTTGGCATTTTTTTACACTTACTCGATTTTCTTGCAAAGTGAGGGCTGGAGTTGCATCTACAGGCTAAAATTCGACATCGAAGGGAAGCAGCACCTGGATGCATTTTTAATTGCTCACTGCTCCACGAACCTTTGGCAGACTTTGAACATACACCAACGCAATCTGCCCGACCTCTTCACCCATCTCACTGACAGACTTTCTCTCTCCTGCAGTTCTAGGAACCACAAGTCACTGAGTGCCTGCCCACAATTTTCATTTCAGGCAAAAAAACTGGAGTGGGAGGAGAATTATTTTCCTATTAGCTTCTGAGTTCTGTCAAAACAGAGTATCTGGTGTCAGTGGACAGCACTTAATAGCCACCCAGAACAAAGAAGCACTTTAGGTTGTTTCCATGTTTAAAGAAAAAGAAATTTAATGAGAAGAAAGGGTGAGAGAGTTTATTTTTGGATTTTATCGTATTTGCTTTGAATGGGGAGATTTTATAGGCATATGTTCCACAGCAAGGAGGAAATGCTTGCATCAGATTAATCCAAGTTTTTGCTTGAACTTCGTGTGGTTTTGCCACAATCGTTCTTGCGCTGGCACTAAAAATGGACCAGTGAAAGAATATTTTTATAGGGAAATAACAATGTTTGGCCAATAATCAGATCTGATCACTGATACTGTGCTAAAACCACAGACTCCACTGGAGAATTCTGCAGCTGCATAAATATAGTTTTGATTCTGTGCAAATCAGAGAACAGCACACACCGTCATCTCCCTTTGTTCTATTTCTGATCCTTTCCAATCAAAGTGGCCAACTATATTTATTCAAACACTACTATTTGTATTTTTCTGCTTCTTATTTCAGTGGGAAATACGGTACATCACAGAAGAACAAAGTTCAGCTGTCACATTTCAGATGTCTACGGTAAAGTTTCCATCCAGATGGAGTGCATATTCTAAACAAATTGGAGTGTTTCAACTCGCTTTGTTGTTAAAATGCAAATTTAAAACATGCAGGAAACAGGTGGATGGAAAGTTGGTGGTCATCTTCTGCAGCTGCACTAAATAGTGATTTCACTTCTACTCTTCACAGATGGTTTCATTTAAATACTTTGTGGAAGGCACATGAGGTGAAACTGAACATTTCACAAAAAAGCTTCAAAATAAAAGTAAAAAAAAATAAAATAAAATTATATAGGCAAAACATATATATTATAACCCCTTAGATTTTTTCTTTTTGGTTTTTTTTTGTGAAGGATGGGGAGGCCTGACCCGTATTAAAAATGGATAAACCAGCTATAAAAGCAAAATCTTACTTGTGCACTGTTGAAGTATACAGTCATGTGAAATACTAAGTACATCCCTGTGAATCAGTAGCTTGTAGAACCACCTTTAGCAGCCATAAGTTGAAGTAATGGTTTTTCTGTATAACTTTATCAGTCTCTCACATCACTGTGGAACATTTGTGGTCCACTCTTCTTTAAGATGTTGCTTCATTTCATTGAGGTTTGCAGGCATTGGTTTATGCACAGCTCTCTTAACAGCAGCATTTCAATCGGGTTGAGGTCTGGATCTTGACTGGATCATTGCCCCTTAATTCTTTTTCAGCCATTCCGTTGTAGCTTTGCTGCTGTGCTTTGGATCATTGTGCTGTTACATGACTTAATTATAGCTAAGCCTTAGCTGCTGGACTCTATAAAGACTTTGGGATAAGAGGAGTTCATGGTCGACTGAATGACTCCAAGGTGCCCAGGATCTGCGGCTGTAAAACAAGCCCAAATCATCACCCCTCCACTACCGTGCTGAAAGTTGGTACGAGGTGCTTGTGCTGATATGCAGTGCTAGGGTTTCCCCACGCACAGTGCTGTGCATTTTGGCCAAACATCTCCACTTTGGTCTTGTCAGCCTAAAGGACATTGTTCTAGAAGTCTTGTAGTTTGTTCAGTTGCAACTTTGTAACCCTAAGCCATGCTGCCATGTTCTTTTTAGAGAGCAGAACCTTTCTCATGGCACTGTCTTTTTCAAAATGTACTCTCATGAACTTTAATATTCATTATGCTGACTGTGGCATTGGGTTTATTGTAGTTTGTTTGAGCATTGCGTGGTCTGACATTGGGGTGAGTTTGCTGGGAAGATTGAGGCACTGTATTAAGAAACCTGAACGCTCCAGACCAGCAAACTGTCAAAATTTTGTAGATACTTAACTTTTTAATTTCTACGGAAGCAGTATGGATGTACTTAGTTTTTAGGACTGCGTAGAGTCCTGTGAAAAAGAAAGTTTTCACAGGCTGTACAGTAAATGCAGACTGTAAATGTTCAAAACATGCTTAAGGCACAGGGGGTATTTCCTCAAGAGCAAGGACTTTTACTACTGACACTTTAAACTTCAAATGCTGGCAAGTTTTTATAATGTAAATTCAGATTGTGTACTTTTTTTTTTTTTTAGCATGTTTTATTGGTGTTTCTACTTAAATATACTTCTGCCAATGAGCTGGTAAAGACACAAACGTGCCCAGTTCTGTCCTCAGATTGACGTAAAGAAAAAAACCACATAAGATTTCCAACATCTTAAGATTAATGCTTTTGCAATTTAAGCACAGAAGACATTAAAAACACAAGCATGAGTGGGTATGTGAACCCTTCCAGAAGAATAGTAATTGGTCGAGTTTGGAGTTTGAAGACCATTCTAATATTTTAAAATGACTAGCTGGTGATTATATGTTGCTTTGAGAGGGGTTCTCTTTGGGTTTTTATCACCAAGCAATTTCATTTTGATGGTTTCCTCTGAGTATTTTCTAACTCTACGAAATCCACTTCTACAAGTTATCAGACATTGGGTGCACTCATATCAATTTTACTGCAATCATAAAGTGGCCTGGGGATCATTTATGGCTTGATGCAACATGCATACATTGCCTGACTGGTGACATGACGACAGCCATGGGAAGCTTAATGTGTTACACAGTCACACCATAAAATATGCCACTCAGGGAAAAAATATGATCCTCCCTTTTCCTACTTCCAGATGTTTTTGCAGTACAGTATTTATGAGGGATTATAAGAAGTACGACTCCTTATACTGAGGAGTTTAGATAAGAGTCACTTTGCAATAAATCTGCAAAATTTAAAGCTGGAACTACAAAGCGGTGTGTTGAAACTAAGCTACCACCTGTGGTTTACAAAGAGAATAAAGTATATCAAAGCAGTAGATAATGTGAAAGATGAACGTTTTCTGCATTTGATTAATACTGTAAGAATGCCATAAAGTGATACTGATTTCATCTTTTGAGACATTTCTATGGCTGCAATAGTCTGCACAGTAGCATGAGAGCATTTGGACACATGGCCTCAAATCACAGAGGCTGCAGCTGTGGGATCAAGAGGCACATTCCCTCCGAGCTGCATAAACACTTCCTGTTCAGTAGGTGAGAACTGTAAAGGAGTCAGACTCAGAGAGAAGAGCTGTCAAGAGACATTAACAGAGTAACAAATATGAAAAGTCACAGCCTGCTTACGGACACATACCAAACAAGATGACGTGTCCCTTTAACTATGTAATAATTGCACCTATAGCACAATAACATCCATATTTTAGCATCTCTACAGCAATTTTTAAAGCACTTTTGTCACATTGCGACACTTTGTTGCCTTTAGATATATATAAAAAACTGTTTTACTATGTTTCTAGTCTTTGTTCCAAACTCAGAATCAGAATCAGAAACCTTTATTGTCATCAAACACAAGTGCTTGAAGCACTAATAACTACTTTGGGTTTAGGGTGCAGACAGAGAGGTGTCAGTCTTTTCATCTGAAAGCTACCAAACACATTTTCTTTTACTAGAAGGCAGCATTGAAACGGTGAAGCTTTTTTGGGGCCAAAAACTCAAGAGCTCACTTGAGCAGAGCCAGCGACCCCCTGGCCCTTGGACGCAACCACTAAAACACTACTAACTCTAAAAAAAAATAATAATAAAAAAAATACCATGAAGTGACCACATTTGTGAGGATTTGCTTCCAACAGCCTCCTTCTCTGAATCCAAGTGTTTTAAGTAACTTAAAACTGATTAGGGGATTGAGTTGAACTTCATAATAAATTTCCTCTTCTTACAATGTAACAAACGCAGTCCTAGAAAAACAACGAAGAACACATGCGAGCTTCTTGGACGTCTGGTAGCTCCAGACACATTATCGCTATGGAAAAATGGTTGCTCATCTTATCTTGATGCGAGCTGTCTTGACCTTTTCTCATTTGCAGATTATTAAATGACCAAGACCCACATTAATAGTTGCAATTTGTTAATATGAATATATAACCCCAAACATGGGTGCTGCTTTTAACCATCCGCTCCTAATATAGAGTTAAAAACATAATCTGAGCTTTCTCAGCTCCCGCTTAAGATTTTGATTAAAAACCCACGACTTCGGTCCATCACACAGGCCTTAAAGGCTCATTACATGCTGAAACTATAATATATCTGCTTTCATGCAATTGGTAGCAACTTTTGAAGCAAAAAAAACGAGTTTTAAGGAAGCCAAACAGCTTTCTCTTAGACATATTTAATATTATAAATGCCTGCTGTGTTCCCAAATTTTACTGACAGGTGCACATGCAGATATTGTGTGCTCAAGCTATGGCAAGAATATAGAGAGGAAATAAATCTGACCACTCTGCAGCTTGTCATTTTGAACAATCACACTAGAAAATGTATTTTAAGCCCAATTTGCAACCCAGAAGACTCAAAACCTTCACTTCTGCATGAGAGCAGACGAGAAAGAAGTTGCTGAAAATATTTTAATGAAGCTGAAAATTTCCAGCTCTCAGAGCCACTTTTGGGCTGGAGAGAGCCTGTTTTCTCTTATTTATGTGGGGCAGATTGCTGCGAGAAAGCTCTTAACACTTAAATCTTCTTATCCTTAAATACCGGAGGAAAAGGTGCTTACACTTTTTCCTCCTCTGCTGAATAACATGCACCTAAAAAAAAAATTCTAAAATGTCAAGACATTCCACTAACTGGTGCTAAATCCTGTCGAGACGCTGCACTGTGCATTTATTTTAACAAGCTTAAGCCCGGGTTATTCTTCCCAGGTGTCTCTTTTGGATTTTCTTTTCTTTCTCTCTCTGCATTGGGAAAGCTGTCAGATATGATCTGCAGAGACCTCTGTCAGCCGATGCTTCACAGCTGTTAAGTGGGACGTCATATGAGACATTTACTTTGCTTCTCAGGTTCCATGTTCCTTTGAATGTGCAATCCCAAAAGTTGCTTGTGTATTGTTCCAAAAGAAAAGATCCAGTCTCGCCCGTGCAATCAGACAAGCACGCCAGAGTAAAATAAAAAAGAAACAAACACATGTAACTATAAGCTTGACGATGCATCACTTACCTTTGTGTGTGCTGCTGCTGCTGCTGCAGTACCACAGAGCTTTAAAGGAGTTTGTGACAGACGCTGAACAGCAGCCCTGGTGAGGGTTTGGCTTTTATCTGCAGGTGGGTGGAGCTGCACGAGCTGAGAGCAGAGAAGAGCTGGATCTGTGCATGTGAGAGACGGAGGGAAGAAAACAGGATCTGTGTGAGAGAGAAACCACTACTGGAACTGCATGTTTGCAGCATTAGAGGTTATTATACACAGAAACAAAGTGAGGGGAAAGAGGAAACCCAATCAGCTGCACAAGGAGGAAGATTCTCGTTTGACTTGGACTCCTCATTGCATTCTTTGCATGGGGAAAGATTTAAGGGCAGGGTCTTACTTTGGTTAGCCAGTGCTAGCTGAGGTTAGGCTCTAGCTGAGTGGGGAGGTTTTTGTGGCAACCAAAGTGCGCACACAGTAGTTGATTAAACAATTTCACCACAAAGACTGTTTAGAAGCTGGTCAAACTGTTCACATTTCCACTTTTTAAGGACATGTAAGGCAACATAAAAGCTACTTAGTACTGGACTAGTGCTTTCCTTTTGTTTTTCACCTCTTATTTATAATGAAAGCAATAATCAAACAGATCCCTTAGTGTAAAACTCAAACTTTGTAAAGCTGAGTACAGGTATAGCACTGATTTGACCTAAATGCTAATACTAGCATTCTTTGTTCACAATGAGAATAGGAACATGTCTTAAATTACTGCGAATGCCATGCTAATATACTTAAAATGTATATTTCAGTACATTTATACTGATAAGCACAGCTAAATAATGTATGGCACTGCGAGTGAGTTTCAAACGTGGGCAAAATACAGCAGCTACAGTGTCTGTCTGTCGGTTATTGCAAGTGTTTTTTCTTCTTAAAGGCACAACTTGGCATGTTTGATTTGTTGTCTAAAATCATAGACTGTATATAAGAGATGGATGTACTGTAGCTTGATTTTTTTCTTGTGGGCAGCTGGGGACAACTCTCCTGGTTGCAGATCACTGTCACTGGAGTTTTATAGGAAAACAACCCTTTGACTTCCTGCAGACGTTAATGTCTTAATCACTAGTTTCATGTTTTATTCAGAATGACATGATATTCATTTTACAACTTATGATCCCCATTAGAGTAAAAAAGGAAGCAAAAAAAATAATATTAGTGGACCCACAGTGCATCCTTGAGTCTAACAGAGACTCAAGGGTGTGCAACAATAAGTGATGCAAGTTTATACAGTGCAAAGATATTAAAGTCTGAGGTAACCTGACAGTAAAATAGTTTTTCTTAAGTCCATATTTCTAACACATCGTTCATACACTGGTGCATTTCAGACAATTAGCAAGGTGTAGGCTATTTAATCTAAGTATTCATTTCATTACAACATGATGTCATAAACGCACACATAGCTCAAAGATGTGACCACTGGTTGCTAAGGAACAAGGTTGCAAGACTGTTGTGAGGTGAAATTGGTCACAAAAAAGGTGTGTGAGCACAGACTCTGCTTACGAGCGCCCTGACACACACACACACACACACACACACACACACACACACACACACACACTGGGACACTCAACTTATGCACTGTGGGTTTTTTTTTTATTTGTCATACACGTTCCACTGCTTATGCACGAGGGTGCCGGCCAGCTTGGCTCGCTCCTGCCTCTGCTGCCGACTCCAGTCTCCTTGTCTCTCCTCCCAGCACATATATAAAGAGGACTTAATTAAAAAACGTCAGCCAGCTGTGCCGGCCAGCCTTCCCTGACGCCACCCCTTGAACCCGCTCTGCCACCCCTCCCCTGCAGCTGAGCCACAAACCACACCTCGCCACCACAGAGTGCATTACCAAAAACCTCTTTTTGACCACTTTGGTGGCTAGCAGATTTCTGCTGTTGACTGTAGTTTGTATGGAGGACACTGATTTGTCTGCAAACATTTGCTAACTTGCTCAAGAGCAGAAAAACTTAAAAAAGTGCAACACAAACCCAAAATTAAAAAAATTTGGCAACATCCACACAAACTATGGTGACTTTGGAAGTATGCTAGCAAACAAAGCAATCGCAAGTAGGCTTTTGCCAACTGGTTGGGACCGATGGTTAGATGATCACAGACTGGCCTCTAGGCCTGTGTGACTGGAGCTTTATTCTTTTGACCCTACATTGTCACATGCCAAAAATGATGGACAAGTTAACGTCATGTGACGAAAGCAAAACCTCAAAAGTTGATACATAAGCATGTTAAGTTGTAAAAAAGTCAATATTTTTCAAAACAAAAAGTTACTATTTTCAGACACAGGGACCCGAGCCTTGTGTTAGACTAATGTACACTGTGATACTGATGACATTGCTACACGAAGATTAAAATTTTATAACCATCCTGCTGGTTACCACATAGTGGTTGATAATAGATTACATTTTAAAAAATTATCACTGGAGGAAAAGCCAGAAAATGACAAATTAAATTATAATTGATCCTCTGGGGATCGGCAGTGCCAAATTTCATGACAGCTATTCCAGTAATTTCTGAGTTATTGCAGTCTATGCTGAAGGTGGACTGGCCAAATGTGCCAAAATGTGCCAAACAGTGGTTTCTCTCTAACACAGAATCTCGAGGCAGTGAGATGTTTCAGATGAAGTATAAGACCATACTGCCCTGAAATCCATCACTAAGATGGGTGTTTGTGCCATGGAAGGGGCACTTATTTGTTTGAATGCCAAAGAAAACCAAGCTGGGATATCAAATAAGAGGAGCTAAGGTAAGCTGAGCTAAATTAAGGCTCTGCAGGCCTGCTTAGCTTTGCACATATGTGTGGGAGTTCCACCCTCCCATGCAGCTCCTGTCCACAGTGGAAAGTTGACAGTGTTTAGCTTTTGTCCAAATTCTAGAGACAGACGGGTTAACATGGACACTGAACAGCTGGTTCAAATGATTCTTTGTGCTTTTGTTTGTGTTGCTATTTTAGTCCTTTAACATGTTCTCGTGCACGGCTTGCTTTTAAAGAAAACATTTTGGTTTCCCCCTCTGTCAGCTTTTTTGCGCTGAAGCTCACAGCACTAATTTGTGCTCATTACAGCAATTTGCAAATAGCCATGACTTCACTTACTGCTTACTACTAATTGACGTCGACAGAAAAAATAAAGTCACTCATGTCTTTGCACAAGAGACTGCATTTTGACAAAATGAAATTCTGATATTTAAACCTAATCTTCATTTTTCACAGCTCAGCTCGCAGCCATCACTTTTAGTCGAAGCCCAAACAGCAGAAATCAGTTTTCCCAGCGTACATCAGAGAACAAGAAGCAGTCAGCTGCATGGAAATACTGACCTCATACCTGTCTGCATGCAGAATTCCTGTTCATTAGTCCGCTACTTAGATCTCGAGGCCAAGTTGCTGCAGCAACATGAAAAGCTCAGACAACCCCGGCAAAGTTTCTTATTACTCCCTGTTTTTCTATTCCTCAGTCAGCTTTTTTTCATCTTGGTTAGTCAGCTCCAACTCATGTGTAGTACTAACAAGTGGAGCTGTGTTTTGTATCTACTTCATTTTTCATGTTTCTGTAAGAACTTGGGAAACAGGATTAATGCTTTCCAGTGGACATCACTCGCAAAACTTGATGCGTATCGTGTCAAATAGCTCCAACATTTCCCTGAAAAGATGCTGAAGCAGCTATGAAAGTGCTTCCATATGATTGACTAAAATGTGATTAATCCAGTCACCATCAATATAATTCTCTGGCTGACATGGATAAGGCTCTGCAGGCCTGCTTTGCCTACCCTTTGGCAAAAACTTGATCTGTGATGTGCGCCAAAACTAACAAAACTGAAATGAAGTAAAGGGTATATACTGTAGGAAAAAAAATATATATCAGCCCGTCACGAGAAGCATTTTTCTTTGGCTTCTTTCTCTGATGTGGTCACTAGAAGGTAAAATGAATGTAGTAAGAGCAATCCACAGAGTGGATTGTGTGGCCAAATATATGTAACTTGCCTTTTGAAAAGATGTCAGCTTGGTCTTTGTGGGTGAGACTGACGGGCACTAAAAATGTTGGGGACAAAGTTGGTGTGACTGACGAAATAACATGTACAGCTCCCAGGCAGTGATAGAAGAAACAGAGAAAGAAAATTTTGGTTATTTCATTCATCACATGACTGAATCTCACTAAATATTTTGGATGCATAACATTTTTCCCAGTTTTTTCTTTTCTGATGTATTTCGTTTTCTCTACTGTTAGTGAGATAATTGTTATATTATTCTATTATTTTTCATTAATTTAAATTTTTTTTAAATAATGATGACATTTTTTCCTAGGGTCTATGTCCATGCAGTTGTGGTCAGAAGTTTACATTCACTCATCATGGGCATGAATGTCATGGCAATTTGGGTTTTTAATGATTTCTTTGAACTGCTCTTTTTCGAGGGTGCAATGATAGTACATCTTTAATGACTACAAAAAACAAGAACTGGTTGCACAAGTTTCTTTTATTTTACATTTTCTCTAATCCATACAGAGTCAAAAGTATACATACAGGTCAAATTTATACATACACACAACTAATATTTGGTTAAACGTCTCTTAGCAAGTTGCACCTCAACCAGCTGCTTTTGGTAGTCATCAACAAGATTCTGGCATAATTCTGGTTGACCACTCTTCATTGCAGAATTGACAGAGTTCATTTAAAATTTTAAATTACCGGTTGGTTTCCCGGTACAGACCTGGCTGTTAAGTGTACACAAACTTTTAATTGGGTTGAGGTCAGGGCTTTAGGAAGGCCATTCCAGAAGTTTAATGTTACTATGTTTTATCCATCAATTATTCATTGTCCTGTTGGACCACCCAACTGTGTCCAGGTTTCAGCTGTCTAGCTGCTGATATGAAGTAACGTTGAAGAATTTGGAGGTAGTCCTTTTTCATTATTCCATCCACTTGGTGCAACGTACCAGTACCACCGGCAGCAAAACAGCCCCAGAGCATGATGCTACCACCACCATGCTTGACAGTTGGTACGGTGTTCTTAGGTTTGAAAGCCTCACCTTTACTCCTCCAAATATACCTTTTTTCATTGTGGCCAAATGGCTCAGTCTCTGTCTCATCTGAACCAATTTCCTCTCATCTCACCTTTTGTCTTGTTTCATACTTTGACAAAGTGGAGAATCTACCGTTGTTTAGAAATGGCTCCTTTAACCTTCCTCTATTGAAAATTTGTGGACTACTCTTCTATTTACAGTTTTCTCCCTCATAACATTTCTGAGTGAGGTAATTTTATTTATGTATGCATTTATTTATTTTTAATAACTAATTGAGTTAGAGGCACAGGGACCTTGACAGGTGGCCCAATTAGTGTCAATTAGGCCTCATCCATTAGTTCGAGTCATTGCGTTGTAGGAGCTATTTGAAACAGTTTTCATGGATTATCTGACTAATTTGCTGTGTGGAAAATACCATCCCAGAAGTTTGTCCTTGAGTTTTCATGAGTGAAATTCTAGTACCACAATTTATAGCATTGGCTGATTACTTAGCACTTTACTCTCATTTTTATACAGTAAAGTAACTTCTGGCTCCAGAAAACACAACATGATTGCAGCCAAAATGTTAAAGCTTACGAGTGCAGTCCAAAAATAATGGGCGAAATCACAGTGGATGATTAAATATTTAATATTTTCAATGTTTTGGATGCACTCAAAACTCTTCTGAATTTTAATGACTTCTGAGTATTTGCTTTTGAATGCATCTAACAAAATGCTCAGTAAAGCCCAAGGTTGATATAGTTAACTGAATCTGAACTGACAACTACAACTAGATGTAGTAAAACATTTTGGTTAACAGTAAAAAGCAATAACTACAATTTTGGATAAAGTGAATGCTAACTGACAAACCTTCCTAACTTACAAAACTAACTAAAATAAAAATATAAAGCCCGTGGAGGCTTTAGTGCAAGTTTTTGTTGAGATGTGGGATTTCTGAGGGAGAGTGAGTCAGTGTCCTTAAAGTGCCTGTAATATTTATTCTACTTTTCCTGAATCTTGCACTTGACAAATAGCCTTCATTTGACAATAATAAAAAGACTAGAGTAGGGAGTAGGTGGAGGTTTGCTCTGGAGAGAAGAAGAATGAAAGTCAGTGGAAGCAAGACAAAATAGATGTGTGTGAATGAGAGTGAGGCAGGTGGATGAGTTTGAATACCTGGGGTCAACCATCCACAGGAACAGATGCACAAGGGAGGTGAAGAAGACAGTGACAGGGAGGAGTGAATGGAGACAAGTGTCAGGAGTGAGTTGTGACAAAAGGATAGCAGTGAGAGTGAAAGGGTTAAGTTTACAAGATGGTAGTGAGACCTGCTATGATGTATGGTTTGGAGATGGTGGAAGTGACACAAAGACAGAAGATGAAGCTGGAGGTGGCAGAGCTGAGGATGCTAAGATTTTCATCGGGAGTGACCAGAATGGACGGGAGCAGCCAAAAGAACGAGAAGAAAGACGTATTGTGCAAAATTATAAGATTTAGCGTTTGCATTTAAACAAACTGGACATCAGTTAAAAAAAACATGCTGTGGAGTAGCAAGTGTGGAATTGCTCCCCAAACCCTGACTCCTCACCAATAGCTTAAAAGGTTCTAGCCAGAAAAAAAAATCAGCCCGGTGAAATGCTACACCCATTTGCTAATCGAGTGATGGCACAGGACCTGCTCAGCCAGCAGGGCCTATGTCTCTCTTGGCATGGCTTTGAGAAACGAAGATTTATGAAAGGGGGCATCCATGTCGGCTGAAGGCATGCTGATGGCTGACAAAGCCGAGATAGGCAGACTCTACTGCAGTGGCTACAGTTGAAGCTCTGGGCAGGGTTGGAAGCAATGAAGGACAGATTTTTCTGTCTGCTCCTTTTTTCTTCCAGGTCAGCCCTACAAGTGACTTCAAAAGACCTATGCCAGCTGATCCTGTTGGAGGCCAGGGTTGTCCAATGGGAGGGGCTGATGTTACAGACATTTAAGGAGGACTTTAGTAGGTCATTGTACCACTTTTTAGGGGCCCCTCTGCTGTGTTTACTGGAGGTCAGCTCACCATACAGCACTAACTTAGATAGACGTAGTCTTCCATCCTAGAGACATATCCAGCCCAGTGAAATCATGATTTGAGCAGCATGGCTTCGATGCTAGGGACCTCTGCCTGCTGGAGGACCTCAATGTTGGTCACAAAGTCACTCCAGTAGATCTTGAGAATGGCATGGAGATAGCGCTGGTGGAAGAGCTCAAACAGTTGCAGGTGGTGCTTGTAGGTGACCCATGATTCAGATTTATACAGCAGCATGGGCAACACAACAGAACTGTACACTTGGATTTTGGTATGATAAGTCAAGTCAGGCAAAGGCGCTATTGGCTGTTGCTGTTTGCTTTCTGTAGCCCTGCGAAATCAAGCGTGAACAGGCCAGTTGCGAGATTGGGCGTGCACATGGCGAATGAAACTGGCCGTGCCCGATGGTAGATTGCAAATTGCGGTGAAATAATAATATAGTGCAGGACCTAGTGGGAGGAAAAAAACCCAAGTCTGGCATAGGCGATGGGTTGGAGTGTGCAGGTGCATGCCCACTTGCTAATTTCAGTGATAGAAGAGTTCCGATAGCAAACCGGTGAAATTCTCAGCCCAGCAGTGCCGGACTATCAACTTCTGGCTAGAACCCTGAGCTTAGCAACAGTGATAGCAATTTCAGTGCAAGACTAGATAACAATTATCCAGCTTCCACATAAGGAAGTTTAGCAACTGTCACTTGCATTGACTGCATGCTAAAACTGCCAGTTGTCACTTTTCATGTTTGCTGCTCTTCAAAGCCAAAAATTATTCCTGACATCCACTTTTTATTTTACTTACATTTGTCAAAAATGTCAAAGGCGGAAAAAAGTTCAAACTATGAGGCAATCTGGGGTACACATGACAAGCTTAAAAGACAAAAAAACATATATTTGAAAATGTTTCTAGTGTGTGCACAACTGTTACATGCTTGATCAGCTTTCTGTTCTTGTAGACTGCACTTTTAAGATTGTGGCTGATAAAAGACTAGAGTTACATGATGTCATTACATGAAACATTGCAAACTAAATACCACTTACAGCTGTGGGATAAGAAGGCTAATGGACCTAATGCAATGAAGCAAAACTGTGTATATGTTCCCAGTCACAACATATGTATGGCGTACCAAGTATAGGTTATAGATCAGTCAACGCTGTCTGCAGTACTTCCTCACATTGAAACAAGCAAACCCACTGATTCCTGCTGGAACCAGTTACTTAATGTGGTGACGAGCTATTTGCTCTCTCATGACCACCTTTGAATTTTTCTGTCTGGCTGTTAATCCGGTCGTCTCTGAGCCTGCTTTGAGTTGGGGCTGAAACTCGAATGTTTCTCTCCATCTTTGGAGGACGGTTTGAGAGTTTGGCAAAGAGGCTATGAGCAGAGCAGGCAAAGGAATCTAAAAACGCCTGCAGAAGACATGCTTGACTTTATCCCTTCATTAAAACTAAGCAACTGTGTGAAAGTCAGCAGATCTGGCACAGATTTGTCAAGAAATCATTTAATCATTTTCTCTTTGAGCAGTGTGCTTTTTACCTGAATTTAGCACCAGATATATAAGTTGTTCAATTAAAACATAGGCGATCCTTAAAGTAATTAGGCTTGATCTTCTCAGAACATTGAATGTCTGTGTAAGAAGGTAAAAAGTGCTCTTCCAGTCCGAAACTACAATTAAAGTATTTTTTTAAGCATAATTAAAGCTGTTTTCCTGAAGTAAATGTGTACATTAAATGTAACAGAAAAAAAAGAGCCCCCACAAATGCCAGAACTGTGTTTTCAAAAATGTAAATTGCTCAGGAGGTAGAATATTGTCATTAGCATTGCACAGGGCTCCAGCAATTGACTGTAGCATGCTATGTGGGACAGCCCGTGAAAAAATAATACTGGTTGAGCCACTTTTTGGGTTGGAGAAGAAGTTGAGTACAGTTAATTCATTTTGTCACTGCATGTTTTCTTTTAGTGAAGTCAGCCCAATTACCAAGCAAACCAAAGCATGCCAGTTCCACGTGATAGCACAGGAAAAGGGTCGTTAGCTGCTAACCGCCTTTACCAACATTTGCTGTGGTCATTAAGTCTGTACGGTGAAGACAGAAATGGGGGTGGTGTATGGAGGTGGGGTGGGGTGGGGGGTGTGGGGGGCACTCTGTGCTGTAAGCCCCCTTTCTTGTTTCATCTGTTAGTGTACTGTCTGCTACTATCAGCGTGTTGAATGTGAATGGACAACAATATGACCTGAAGCCATCATGCAATCGTCTAGATTCTGCAGACCAATTCATTATGTTATACCAGACTTTAGTTCAGGGCGCATTTACATACCGGTATGCAGTTAGACACTGTTTGAGATGTAAAATGTTTCCAGATGTGTTGTTATTATGCATTAGTGCACCCATTCTCCCGATACCTACATAGGTACTGATTTCCTAGATTTCCCTGAATGATAGTCACACACGGAATTGTTTTCCTTTCAATAAGTCAGTATAAAATGATGAATAATTAGCAAGTTCTGTGGGGTTGATCTTTAGTCAATTACAACAAATTCTTATTCTTTTAGCTGCATTCAGCCGTGTCCTTAAATGACCCAGCAAGCACAGCCTCCTAATTATTACAATTGCGAGTGAAGAATCCCACCATGTTGGTAAACTGGTTTGCCTCAGAATAGTGGTTTCCTGCTTTAGAGCATTGGTGTTGGGTAAAAGGATGAACAACAGTAAAATTGGGCTTGAAACACACAATAAATAAGCTGGGAAGAATTACTTTAGTGGTGCACGAGGACAATCTGACAATCTAGCGTATCTAATCTATAGCCTAACTACTGCAGTTTAGCATTCCGGAATAGAGTGAACTTTTTCCCAGCCTATCACTTTCCCTGTTGAGACCTAAACAATAAGGTGGACTGCAGTGCACTTATTAACACCAAAAGTATATTTTAGTATAAAAATAGCCACCCATTTCAGAAATCATATGCAGGTCCGCCGTCCCGGCCCTTCTGCAGACATGAAGCCCTGCAGCCATATAGATCCTCTGGCTGGATGCTGCTGTGCCTTTCTAACACTTCTAACACACAAGGGTCTAAACTTTTAAAGGACGTTGCTAAAATTAACAACTGCTGCCTCAGACTGGGGCATCAAATCATGCAGTAAAGCCCCCTTTTAAGCTTTGGTACATATTACTTATATAAAAAAGCCTTGACAGATTACATTAATGACTTTAGAGTTGTCCATTTATGTGTCAATCAGCAATATCTGCTACTATTAAGGATGCTACATTGATTTTACTCTAGTGTACATTGTATACATACCTTTAAAAGGGCACTGCTACATTTAAGAAGAGCACTTCCATAAAGTTTAAGGGTTCAGTAGTTCACATTCAGTATGATATTAAGGTCATATGAAAATATTAAGTTGCAGTTTGTCTGTGTAGATTCTCAGTCATCCAGGTCATGGTAGTCTCAAGAGCTTGAAAAAACTGGATCAGTCATCTTTTTCCAAGCTCTTGAGACATTGGTGGATACAAACAATATTCATATTTCATCATTAAATATATGGTATCAGTTAAAGAGCTTGTGTACACTGGGGGATTTGGGCAGTCGTGTCACAAGCCTTACATTGGGTGGTGGTCTAATAAATTTGTTAAACACTGTATATAAATGCGCATAACATTTTAAACTAGAAGATAAATCTAACTTCAGCTATCCTCTGTATTTTGCTGTAATTCAGTCCTGGTCACTCATTTTGATACCTCTGCTACTGCTTTGTCCTACCAGCAAACTAACATTTGCCTGCCCTCCCAGCTGTAAATCCGTCCCCTCAGTCACCACCACTACACCTGTCACTCATTTTGATGGGCTGTCTGATTAACTCTGTGGGATAAACTAGCACCAATAGCGTGCTATGAGGAAAATCCAGCAACCTGGCGAGCATCTGGCATGTGACCCGAAGCTACAGTAGCGCTGCTGTGCTGCTCAGCCCTTTGTGTCATTTATCACCACTTTCCTCTGTTGATGTTGCTCTCACTGTGACTTTACAGCTGTTAGCCTTACCTAGATAGCCACATCTGGAACACCATTGCTATTATTTGCTGTGTTAGAGATTCAGCAGATTTTCATGTTTAATGATGATATTCATGTTAGACCACAGATTCCGTCTGGGCCTAAAGTGTTGCAATTGTTGATATTTTATTTGCATTATCTTTGTGGATTATGACTCTTTGTTTTTCTGCTATGTAACAGGATCTGTATCTGAGAGGACCGAAAGTCGAGCTGAGGCCTGTTGTATCCTAGTTAGGCTTACGCTGATTGTTGTCATTACCAATTGAGCTTAATTTTTGTATTAATAAACTGAATGTTTAATTTATCAGATGTCAGAAAAATATGAGAAAAATGTCTGTTACCAACTGTAAAGAAAATGGAAAGAGATGCAGCAAAAATAAAACAATAAATAGACTCAATACTGCTGTGAATACTGCTTCCAGGACAAATAAAAGTGCCACACATATTCTGTACTTTTACTGTGTTATGTTTATCTGGGACAAAGCTAGACTAAGAATGAACTATGGCACATCCTATTGATTTGCAAGGTTGTGTTGCAGGTTTAACATGAGGCCGGACACTGCAGATTCCAACATGTTTCTAAACTCCATGTTTAAGTTAATTCCAGAGCCTAAGCTACTTCCTCAGCTTGACAAGCTGCTGTACATTTGCTAAGCCGGAGAGACTGTCAGCGAGTCTATGGATGGGTCCAACGCTGCTTAGAGTAGAGGAAGAGGAGCCCTTCTGATCTCCCAGGATTACGATCGGAGCGTGTGTGGGTGTGTGTACATGTGCAAGTGAGTGTGAGTTCAGACCCTGGATGGC
The DNA here is from genome assembly GCA_015108635.1 of Andinoacara biseriatus. Lineage (NCBI taxonomy): Eukaryota > Metazoa > Chordata > Actinopteri > Cichliformes > Cichlidae > Andinoacara > Andinoacara biseriatus. Next base: position 10,400 of record VUQJ01028971.1, on the reverse strand, counting down.
TTAAGATGGACTGTATATTAGAGTGGAATGTTAAGAGTCTCCGGAGTTTCACACCTTCCTCCCCTCTAAAACGCACCCGGCTAATGAGAGAGGGAGCGAGATGTGAGGAGGGCGAAAGAGAACGAGATGGAAAACACAGACAGCCTGTCTCCCCATCTCTGACGTATTGACATGCAGGCCATGTATGTATGTGAGTGTGTGTATGTGTGTGTGTATGTGTGAGAGAGAGAGACAGAGAACGAGGCAGAGAGAGAGAGAGTGAGTGAGAGAGAGAGCATTTGTGCAGTAGTAGGCTGCTGGGTTAGAGGATAATTGCCAAACCGTTGGGACCTGAGCTCTGCCCGGCCTGTCAAAGCAGGCGTGACAAAACCTCCAATCAACCCTGCAGCAACCAGAGAGAGAACGAGAGAGAGGGAGATCATGATAAAGAGAGAGAGAAAGAGAGAGGCAGAGAGGGGGAAAGACAGGCAATAGAGGGCAGGTTCATTTGAGTATTTGTCTTTTGTCAAAATGATATAATTCATATTCTCTGCATATATTTAGAGGCAAATTATTTTGTATGCAGATGTATGAAGAGCCTCATATTTCTATCTATCTATCTATCTATCTATCTATCTATCTATCTATCTATCTATCTATCTATCTATCTATCTATCTATCTGTCTATCTATCTATCTGTCTATCTATCCTTGTCCTGTGGCTTTGGGCTTTTCGACCAATCGCTGTCAAGGTTGGATTGACAGACACAAGGCTAAAAACACTGAGGCGTGATTAGACTACAGGTCTCTAAATGAGACACTGTACACTCGTGCACACACAAACCTGGATACATGCTGTACGTACATGCACACCCATACGTACCGTGCACTTTTGTGTGTGTGTGTGTGTGTGTGTGTGCGGGAAAAAAATGTACATTCTTTTTGTGGAAATTATATGAAATACAGGAAGCAGAGATTTGCATATTCACTAAGATCAATACACTCATGAACACACTTTCAAACACACACGTGCAGACCTACAGTTTGCACACACACACACACGCTCATATAGCCTGTGGTAGTGACTGAGTCCTGTGGTTATTACTGTAGTGCCGCTAGGCTGATGGTTTAGGGCTAGCCACAGCTCTCTCTCTCTCTCTCTCTCTCTCTCTCTCTCTCTCTCTCTCTCTTTCCTCGCTCTCTATCCCTATCCCTTTCTATATATAGATATACTCCTCAAACATGCACACATGCACACACACAGGTTGTGAATGTCACCCACTCTCTAGAGACGAAGGTGGTTTGCCTGACGTTGGGTTTCTTCCCAAAGTGCTGCAGGGGAAACCTAAGGAGAGAGGGAGGGAGGGAGAGAGAGAGAAAGAGAGAGAGAGAGAGAGAGAGAGAGAGAGAATTTGAGGATTGGTTTGGTGGTTTGATTTAGATTTGATCATTTTCACAATGTAAAGTCTAAATGTTAACAGTTCTGGTAAAAGTAGAGATGTTAGTTCTTCTCCTGAAGTGTGACATGAAGGTCCAGTGTGAATATTTAGTAGCACAGTAGAGAGCAAAGGTGTGAAAGTGAGGATTGGTGTTGGCATGTGCTCCTTGTCTCTACCCTGACTTGACTTTAAGCATGCATCAGCTTCAGTGCATTCCACATATATTCTGCCATATATACTGTATATGCAACTGGAAGCATTAGATTCCTGACAAAAGACTTAGAACTTAGAACACACGCAGGATGTAATGAGTTAAGTATTGGGCAGTAATGCAGCTATGACAGCTAGAAGTTGCTTTTTTTAAATTTACTTCACTTTGTTTTTCGGATGGAAAGGTAGTGTGGTGGTTATATTGTTGCAAGAAGGTCTTGGGTTCAAATCCAGGCTGTGGCGTTTCTGTGTGGGGGTTTGTGCATTCTCCCTGTGTCTGCATGGGTTCTCCCCGGGTACTCTGGCTTCTACTCACAGTCCAAAGTCTTGCATGGGTTAGGTTAACTGGTGATTCTAAATTGGCCATATGTTTGAATGGTTGTCTGTCTCTATTTGTCAGACTGGTGACCTGTCCAGAGTGTTCTCTGCCTCTGCCCCTATAATAGCTGGGATTGGCCCCAGCCCCCCTTGCAATGTTGAATTGGATAAGTGGAAGATGACGGATGGATGGACTGTGTTTTTACTCTACAGTCAAGATGTGGAGAGACACTGTACGACGCACACATGCAGTGTTTCTCGGCTGCTTTGTCTCAATTCTCAAATGATAGTCGAAGTTGTCAAAACAATATGAAATCCTTCAAAAACAGTGTGTTACTTTTGCACACACACCAAAAAAAGGGCCATTTTTCATTTTCAAAGGTTTTAGGATATTTAGGCAAATGACTGTCAAAACCGTCTCTGATGACTTCCTCAATTAAAATGTTTTCTCACATTAGCCTACATGTGAGTGTTCTTGTGGTTGACAGAGCAGAATGTAAAACCTTGCACTCTTGAAATCAGCACCAGAAACCTATTCACTTTGAAACACAGTCAGCTGTCAGTTATCATCAGAAAAATAACAGCCAAAGGCAGTCAGTGTCATTCTGAAACATATCTAAACAGTTTGACCACCTTGCTGTTACAAAATTGCAAGCGCTTGTTGTTCTGGTGGTTGACTGATTCCTTGCGACAAAAGCTTCATTTTGACAAATGAATTAAAGGTTTTAGGTGAGTT
>VUQJ01028959.1:3023-19140 GCA_015108635.1 Andinoacara biseriatus | reverse complement strand
TTAATAAAATAATCAATAATAATTTAAACTCAATATCAAAAAAACCCACATAAAACCTCATGGTAAAAACATTACCATATTAAAAGAAAAAGAATAAAAATAAAGTCATCAGAAAGCCTGATTAAACAAAAAGCTTTTCAGCTTTTTTTTAAAAAGATGCCACAGAGTCAGTTAAACGGAGCTGGAGTGGTAAACTAGTCCTTATTCTTGTACATGGGACAACTAAAAGATTTTGAGTTTGTTGTGTGAGAGACTGATGACCTATGTAAAATGTATCCAGGCATTTAAAAACAATTGTTTTTGTTTTTTTGTTTGTTTTTTTAAAAAAGGATCGGATTTATATCGGTATCGTCAGATGCCCAAATGTAAAATATCGGACATAAAAAAGTGGTATCGTGCCATCCCTACTTACTGAATTAAGATATCTGAGCTCCTCGACTTGAAGCAGCAGCTTTTTTGCAGACTCGAGATGGTAGTCCATCATTTTCCACGATGGAAAACTGCCCCAGTCTGACCTGGAGACCTTAACTAAATAAATCAGAGAACTCCTGCAGTAGAACAGAAACATGTCCTTAAAGGAGGCTATCAGCTAGAAGAGTTTTCTAATGAGATCTGTTAGGTACATTTTTTCCGTGTGAGCCTGCAGTGTCTGTCCTTTAAAATCGGAAAGGTTTCCTTTCATACCTGATAAGTTCTTTGTGCCGAGTGATTTGAATGATTATGTTGAGATGTGGTGATTTTCCCTCCTCACAGATCATCCGTGTGAATAATTTGCTCTTGATTGGGAGACATGATGATGCCAAGTCCTTCTTCCCCACTGTAATTTGTAATTTTCTTTGAGATTTGCTACATTTTCAGAGGGTCACATTGTTACAGCTCAAGTGTAAAGGCTTGGTTTTCTTTTTGGTAAACTGCCAAATTTATAATTTCTCTACAAAGCTTTGGATTCAAATTCAAAGCAGCAGAGTTGCATTTGAATTTAACCACTTCTTATCCATGTTTTTACTACAAAACGCTGAAGTTTGGAGAGACTCGGTTCATTAGACTCCTGCACTGAAAATAGTGCAGCACAAGTGGCTCAACAAGTATGAAGCCACCAGTAGACATTAGAAAAAGTAAGAAACCACAATGCTTGTATATTACAAAGTGAGGAATTATTGCTATTGTAAATCAGCTTGTAAAGCTTTTTGTTTTCAGATGATGTGGACTTTGTCAAAATCCATCCAGAATGAGTCAGTACCCTTTAAATAAAATTCCCATTCCCACTTTGTTTAGGCAGAGACATCATCGCAGCGAGTTCCGACTGAGCGAAGATCATTTACAAGCTCTGTGCACCAAAGTGAACTGATTCAAGTTCATGCTGACTGTGGACTCTCCTGACGCCACTTACAGTCAGAAACCGAGTTTACCGACGCCGTCTGAGGGCAGCTGGATGCGCCACGGCCTCAAAAACAACTCCAGCACCCCGCGGCCTCGGGTGGCCGATGAGCAAACAGTCATTTTAAAGCTGAAGAAGTGAAAGAACCGCATGCTTACTGTGCAATGCTCTGTAGGCAACGGTGAGAAATTCAAACTGTAAACAGTAGCTGTGTGACGGGTGAACTGTCTGTTTGACCTGCAGGCTGAATTTCAGTTGGCTGCAAGCAGGATGGATTTTCTGAGGGAGGAAATGAGTGAATTACAGAGGTGGATGCAGGATTAGACGAATGCATGAGTAAGCACCTCTTTAGAAACCCAATTAACTAATTTCTGACGTGGTGGTAAAAATAGGTTCTGAAAGCTGCTTTAGAGGGATGTCTGGGATTGATCAATCCTACGCCCAAGATTCCTGGTCCTGATGGATGGATGGATGGATGCCAGAGGACAGAGCCTGTAGACCATTTTCCAGTCAAGAGGATCAGGATTTGGAGAGAAGCATTTCAAACGTTATCATTTAGGGCCTTCTATTAGCCAAGATCAGTGGCCCCACGGCCCTCTGGTGGCATGTGAAGGTGCTGCAGATGGTTGATTGTAATTATTATATAAAAAGGTTTTAATTTACCATCAAATATTTATGATTAAATGTTTTATATAAAAAAAAATAAAGCAACCAGAACTAATAAAACCGAAGTCATCCATAATGGTTCGTGTTACTCTGGTATGTTCATCTGGGCTGTGAACTAAAGTTTCAATTTGAAATTTTTAGATTTCAAACTGGGCTGCAGTTTGTGTCAGTGTGGGAATGGCTGGTCCTGATAACCTACACACCGTATATGATCCAGTCTTCATTGAGTGCTTCCTGCTCTACAAAGCCTGTCGAGCCTTTGTCAGGCTGTTTTTTTTTGGCATTTTATTTCAAAATTTTCCAGGTAATCTAATCAGGGAAATCTTTATAATTTAGCCGCAAATTAGCAAAGAGCAGCTGCTGTTACTACTAAATGTCATTTCCAGGATGTTTCTGCTTCTTGTTACAGTCATTAAATATTTGCTCATTATATTTGAGTTTTTAAGGAAAAAGCTTTAACATTTAATATTAGATAAGCAAAACAACAGCCATCAGGAAGACATAAGCATAAGCCTAATACAGTTGAAAATGAGCCAATAAAGTCACATTATTTACAGGTCAGCTCTGTGGAAATGAGACAAATCTTGAACTAAAGCAAAGCCAACTCGATCTATAATGCCTGGAAGCTCCAAGCCTGAAAAATCGATAACATTGTTTATTTAAACTTTTTAAAAGCTTGAATACAACAAGCTAGACCATAACAGTAGGAAATATCCTGTAATCTACACCTGATTAGCAGCTCTTTAAAGAAGTTTTAATGGAGGTTTTTAGCTGCAGAAACCGAAGCCGTGAGTCACCTCGGCTCACGTGTGTGAACGCTTTAAAAGGCTCGGGAACAGCAGGTCACTGCAGTTTTTCACACCATTTCACAGGAGGAGGGAGTGCATCTGCTGGGGGCTGATAAAATGAAGCCTGACATTCACAAACAACAACAAACAAATCAGCTGTACAAGCCGTGAATAATTCATCCGGTAAATAACGTCTCCGTTAGAAGGGCTCAAACAGAAACGCCTCGGCCGCTCGAGCTGCGGGACAGAAGATTCAGCTCAACGGACACAGTTTGTGTCAGCGCCAATCACCACGATATCATTTATAGTTTTTAATTCTGTGTCACATTAATCATTTAAAACAGTCTTTAATGTTTCTGTGTTAAAGTCGGGATCCGTTTCAGGGTAAACATGATGCTGCGGTGATTTCGACCTGCTGCTCTCAGCTCTGAGCTGTCAACCTGATACTTTGACCTTTTCTGTCAACGTCTAATTAGCCTTCTGCTCCGTGTGTGTGTGTGTGTGTGTGTGTGTGTGTGTGTGTGTGTGTGTGTGTGTGTGTGTTGATCCTCGGTGCCTGCTAGTCCGAACATGAACACACGTCAGTGAGGTGATGATGAAGTGATGTCTGGTTCTGGACTCAAACGCACGGACAAACTGACTCTTTCGTTTTTTCCATGTGTTTAAAAAATGTTTTGCAGCATAAAAAGAAAATTGCACCTTCCTTGACTCTGTGTCGCGCTCCAAAAATCCAAAATTTATGGTTTTTTCGAGTGTGGGCAGCTTTAAGAGTGAGCTGACGTGGCATCTTCTGATCACTAACCTCAGCAAACGTCTCATAAGGGCAAAAATAACCAAAAAACCCCTTTGCTGATGGTGTTAGCATTGTTATGGTTATGGTTGATGTGCTGGGTATCAGCGTTAATTACGTTGATGAAATATCTTCATCATAGTTTTCATCAACGACCCTTTAATTCATGATGAATACGAGACAAAATTTAGACTTCCAGAAAGGATAAAAACGATAACTAAATTAATGGACACTTTCGAGACAAAAATGTTTGGCGGAGACGACATCCAATCAGAACTGATTTACGTTTGTAACAGGGCGGGATTAGTTAGGAAAACATCCAGTCAAATGCACAGGTTTGACCTTAACCCAGAAGGACAAATTTCTGCTAGAACTAAATTACATAAACAACGTCAGCAGGAAGAAAGAGCAGAGCCGATGTACGGACACATTTCTCGTTTGATGTCAGGAGAAGCAAAACGATGTGTAAACCATGTGACTCTCCTGGCTAAAAACACGACAAATCTTAAACGACATCTGTGAGCCAGTCAGCAGATTTCCATGCAAAGGGAAGCATTTTAATGTCCTGCAGGGTATTTGTGGATCAGACTTTCCTAATCTTAGTCCTGAACACTGTCCTGTACCTTCAGAGCGAGTCCTGCTGAAAAACGCTCGTATTATCTCAGTAAGGTGGAGTTAATGATCAGGTGTGTGGGAAGCAGGTGAAATGCTGATATTTATATTAATAATTTTCCATAATTGTTTAAGTGTATATAATGACAAAATCAAGGGAACTGAAGAAAAAACATTTACATTTTACACCCTTTATATTTTAGTCTAGTTTTAGTCGACTAATTAGAGTAAGAATTTAGGCGACTAAAAATAAAATTATTCAGATGACTAAATTATGACTAAAACTAAATTAAATTTTTGTCAAAAGACTATGACTAAAACTAAATCAAAATTTGCTGTCAAAATTAACACTGCTGGGTAGCTAGCAGTTTCTCTGTGTTAGGAGCTAAACCAGTGTTAGCTAACATTAGCCAGAAGCAAGCCAGCTTCTAATGATGCACGTGGGCTGATTTCTACATGAAGTACTCAAAGGATGTGACATTAAGATGTGATGCAGTGACTGATACTCGCTCATTTCCATAAAATCGTCTCTAAAAGGAGATGTGACATTCAGAACATCTCGAAAATAAACCTGTGACAAACCTCTAAAAGGCAGTGATGTCCGTCATATCTGATCATGAGCTGTAATGTAACCATCCAAAGTGGATTCACTTTGTTACAACATTGTGACACAACTGTAGAGGCTCCTGTAGAAGCCACAAGTCTACGATGTTAAAGTTTTATTCCAACAACTCTAAACTGAAACAGTGACATCTGATTGGAGGTTGCCATGGAAATGCTCAGATCCACCGATGTTGGGTCGCCAAGTGAACGCGAAACATGAAACACCAGAGATTACACTCAATAACACATCGATAACCAGGCTTCACTGTAGACTACAAACTACAGTTTTTAAACAATGATAATGAAGCGGATCGCGCGGCATCTGCAGTGCATTCTGGGACGAGTAGTTCCTTCACTGTCAAAAGTAATTTGTAACTTTATAATATATGTTTGTTTGTTGTTTTTGACAAATCGACGCCTCAGTTCCAAAAAAGTTTGGACACCAAAAAAAAGCAGAATGAACTGATTTGCAAATCTCGTAAATTCAGATTTTATTCACAGTAAAACACAGAAAACAAACAAAGAACTACAAAAATTTACTATTTAAAAAATATGACCTCATTTTGAATTTGATGGCAGCAACAAGTTCCCTTCTTCTAACAACGGTCCATAAAGGAACTGAGGCGAGCAGCTGCCGGGCCGTCGGGAGAGGAATGTTGTCCCGTTCCTGCTGGATTCTTGCTGTTCGACAGAATCTCAGACTTGAAAGATTCCCAGAATCCTGTGATGATATTATGGACTGTAGGTGATCAGCCTCTCAAAGTCTTCACTTTGAGGAACATTATTCTGAAGCTGTTCCACAGTTTGTAGGCGCAGTCTGCCCATCTTCATTTCTGCCTCTTGAAGATGCTCTTTTTATACCCAATCACTGACCTGTTGCCAGGTAACCTGAATAGTTCCTCCAGCTGTTACTTTTTAGTATCGCTTACACTGCGTTTCCACTTCTACCTACTCAGTCGACTTGACTCGACTCGGCACGGTTTGTAGGGTTTTCCATGAGGCCCAGGTACCAGGTACTCTTTTTTTAGTACCCACTCAGCCGGGATTCCAATTTATCCGATCCGAAAATGTGACGTGGAAGAACAGCATGCTGCTGATTGGCCGGGCAGTGTCATCACTAGCTGAGTCGTGTGAGGGACTCCTTCACCAGAATCAGGTTTAACCCAACAGTGAGACACACAAACCAACACCGTGGTTCAACAACGAGGTGCAGCCATAAAGTCTCTGAGCTAACGGCTGCGTTTGAGTCGCATACAAATTACATCAAGTGACTTCTGCCCGTGTTGCTGTATTGACTCCACCCACACTGAGGTGGTGCGCAGCTGTGATGGAAGCGAGTCACGCTGAGTAGGTACTGGTGGAAACACGTTTTTCCAGCCTTTTTAGGCTTGTTGCTGCCATTCAAACACAAAATGAGCTAAAATATCTGAATTTTAACATTTGTTGTTTTCTGTGTTCTACTGTGAATAAAATCTGAGTTTATGAGATTCACATGTCATTGCATTGTGTTTTTATTTCCACGGTGTCCCGGCTTTTTTGGAATTTGGTTTCCGAATAGATACAATCTTGTGATCCAAATCAGAAATTTGTCATTACATAAATCATCTACACACATCCAGACACGTGCACAGACACTTCTGCATCCATTAAACAAAGAAACACGAAAATCCAGATGTGAAAGTGAGTTGTGTAGATATGAGCGGTGTTTAGTTGTTGGTGTAGTCGTTGTGTGTCTGGCGTGGGTGGAGGCGGGGTGGAGCATCCTGCTGTCAGCAGTCGAACAGAAACAAAGAAGCTTCTCTGCTGCAGATCCTCGTCAATCGATCTGCAGCCTCTGAGCCCCAGCTGAGCTCTCCGTGTTCAATACATCCACACACAGCAGGCCGATCTGTCAGCCAGCAGGCCCACACACACACACACACACACACACACACACACACACACACACGGGGCAGTGTCTGTCATTTTAATCATGTTTTTGCTCTCAGTCTCCTCCAATAAGTAAGAAATAATCAGAGTGAGACCTCCATCCTTATCCATAATGCAGCTCTGTGTGTCCAGAGGTGGACACAATAATATGAACACTGCAGAGTGTTGGAAAGGATTTTTTTTTTAATGACTGTCCAGCTGTTATCTTTCTGCAGCACATGAATAATATAAGAGCACAAAATAAGAGTCTTTGGCTGTTAATGAACCACAGAGGACAATACTCTAAATAACAGTAGAATTGTTTTTTGCATGTTTTTGCTCCACGGAGCGCGCTCACATCATTCCTGTTTCAGACTCTTTGCATCGGTAGATTTTAGGCTTCATTCTAAAATTCTTGCACGTGTCTACAGAGCTCTAAATGGACGAGCAGTCCGGTCTGTTTATCCCGTCTTCCTCTTAAACACGCTGCTGCTCGCAGTCTTCGAACGCGGGCTCGGGATTTGTTGGTTGTTCCTCGAAGATTGAAGAGGAAGACGCCTTTCAGTCTGTGGCTGAAGGCTTTGGAATAATCTTCCACTTCCGCTCCGTTTAGCCGACCTGTTGTTGGTAAACTGTTGTAGTGCTAATCATGTTTTCCTGTATTGTGATTGTTCATAGTTTTTATTTTTGTTGGACGGCTCTCTGTGAAAAGTGCTTCATAAATCAATGTTTCCTTGAATCTCAGTAATGTTTCGTGTGGCGTTAACAGACTCACAGCTGGAAATAAACCAGATATCTTTCCATTGTCTGACTGAGCACTTATTCTCTGGATTCATTAGTTCACATCCTTCTTCTCAGATTAGTTCCTGCTGCGTCTGCGTTAACGGTAGATCTGTCCTTGTATTACAGAATGAACATTTCAAATAAAGCCCAGTAAAAAATGTGAGATCTGTTCTGTTTAGATGTATCTGCATCAGTGTGTGCTCAGTGTATGTATCTCAGTGTTGAGGAGAGTGTTTATGTCCTGTTGATCCGTAGTTTTGTTTAATGATGGAACCAGACTGAACCCGTTTATTTAGCCTATGTGGTTTTGTACCATGTACAGGTCTGTGTGCAGCAGTCTAAGCAGACCTCCGTCTCTCCAAAGCACAGCATTTGGGAACCGTCGGGCTAGAAAATTGCTCCCCGTGGTTTTGTATTCAAAACGTATCCAAACTTAGTTTCAGCTTCCTAAAAATACGACTTCAGCTTTCACATTTCAACCAAACGTTGATCCAAAGACGTTCACCTTCGTCTCAATTTGGGCAAATTGAAGTGTGGGCTGCAGCACCCCTGGTGGCCTGTAACGGTATCGCAGAAACGCAACATGACATTATTATAGGAATTTGTTGCGGTAAAACTTCACACAGCAACAAGAAAGATGGTCTGCAAGAAGTCACTACAATAAAGCCTTAAAATGAATACTTAATAAATTAAATCCTGTAAGATAAAATAATGATTGTCATTTAATTTTTCCCTGTAGGATAAAGTCATCTGGGATTGGTTCCAAAAACAAATATATGAATGTGTTTGGAATTTTTCTTTTGGAATCATAAAAGATTTTTTGCTCTCTCTTTATAATTTAATTTAAAGTGTCCTTTATTTGATTGATCTCGTCTTCATCAGCCGTTGATGGAGAATTAGTTCAGTCAAAGATCAGGAAACCAAAGCTGCTGTGTGCTGATCACAGCTGAGACTGAAGGTTTACTCTTCCTCCTCCCATAAAGGCTCTGACTTACATATGTACTCATTCACATGTGCAGTTTGAGGCATTATTTCTGGGGTTTTTCAGGTGTTGCTTGTTGGCAGTGAAGCTGCAGCACCTTTCCTTTGGATTTTAAGGTTGAATGGAAGTTTTAATGGCTTTGGGTGCAGCTCTGAGGATGCTCGTTATATTTCCTGTGGATTAATCTTCGTCCCCTCGATGGCTCTGAGCTTTTCCTCTATTACATGACAAAATTACACTTGATGAATCATGAAAACTGCTCCCTTGATGAAAGGCGGGCCGGGATAATCCCTGCAGCTCTTTGATATTTGATGCTGTGAGTTGTTACCGCCTCATCTCCTCTGAACTCATTCCCTGCTGGAAAATAGACGCCGTCATGCGAGATGGTATTAAACGCATCCTCCTGTAATGGTAATAATAATAATATCATAAGATGATAACGTGTTGTTTCCATTGGGCCAATAAGCTTCAGGAGCATCTTCACACACTCAGCTGTGTCTGATGGAAAAGCGCGTGAGCCGTGTCGCGTGCTGATGGTGGAAAACGGCGCCGACGGTGTTAAAGGCGCGGCGGCGGCGGCGCCCACCGGAACCGGAGCTGATGTGAGCCGGAGGTTGTGCTGGAAATCAAATCAAGCTGCTGTTCTGGAAACGTGCAAAAATAATCATAATAAAAGCTAAATATGAGGCGAAAGTGATGAATAAAGAGTTTTACAGCCGGCAGAGCAAAACGATGAGCTTAAATTAAAAGTTTTTTTTTTTTTAAAGAGTCGGAGGAGAAATAACAAGAAGATGTCACCGGTGAATAATAACGCGATCCTCCTGGTACAAGGTCTCATCTTCACTTTGAAACATTTCAGCTCCTGAATGAATGTTACAACAACACTTTAAAAAAAAAAAGGTGAATTTATTCAGACAGAAAAGGTAACAAAATATTTTATTAACCTAATTTAAAAGTCACAGTCTCAATGAGTTACTGCAATAAAACAAAATGTTACAGGCTGTTTCCTGTTCTGCTCCAGCCTCAGACGGAGTTCATCCTCAAAGCTGCTTTAACTGGTTTGAACAGAAGGTGCAAAGTGCTTCCTGTGCCTGAGATGACCATATTAGGGATATCCGCTCTCTGTGACATCATACAGAGTCAAGAGTAGAAGCATCTTTGTGAAACCCAGCATTCATTGTAGTTTAGAGCTTGAATTTGGATCACAGTGAATCGTGGACGCAGCTTAAAAGGTTTGTTTGTTGTAATGCAGTGTTTCTCAAACTGTGGCTCGCATCCCACTGGTGGGGGAACAGGGTCATGATGGGTGGGGGTGCAAACAACCTGGGAGAAAAGTCATGCGGAACAAATGTTTACCGTCGGAGCGACATCATTACCCTAGCATACATTAGCAGGTAGCAACTAGCGAAATTCTCCAGCAACTTTCGTGCACGTAGAGCCGTCGGTCCGCTTCGGGGACGGTGAATAATCCTGGTGTGGCTCATGCAGGACAGATCTGATGCATCAACATGTGGTTCAAAGTGGTCTCGTGCAGCAGCACAGCCCAGTTTCAGCTTCATTTAATATCCGTGCAGAACAACACACACGTCTTAACTGCTGTTTCTTTTTAAAGTGTTAATTTTTTAATGTTTTAAGCTCTTTTTAAAGGAAGGTTTTCATAAGAACCACCTTGAACTGTTAAGAGGAACATCTACTCAGCGCCCCGGTTGATGCTTTTCTCTGTGCTGATTTGTGTCTTTCAGACGAGGAGGGCTCGGGCTCAGATCTTGGGAAGAAGTTCACCAAGTGCAGCACCTGCAAATACGGAGCAGAGTGTGACGAAGACTCGGAGGACGTCTGGTAAGCGTTTGACTCCATTTATAGAAAACCTGGAAGGTCACAAAGATGCTTTTTTTAAATACAGACTAATTGTGGGCATATATTTGGTTTTATTTGGCACCAAACAAGAACTGTACTGAGAGGTCACTGTGGGTCAGAGGGATTGAGCCTAATCTGTGTCAATCCAGTTGATTTAGCTGCTAGAAAAACAAGTATCTTCATCATTAGTCAACCACAGATTCATACAGCAAACAAGCTACAGCTTCTTACATGAGGCGCACTTTAAGCTAGTCAGTGGTATTCATGAGGAACAAACAGCAGGTCAGATACACGCAACTGCTTTCACACCTGAGATGGAAACTAAAAGGATGAAGGACTGCAGACTGTTGGTTTCATCTAACAGTGAAGTTTATTCCAAGAACTAACCACAGGACAGAGACGGAGTTAGTTTGTGACGGTGGGCAGGCAGAGCTAAGGATAGGCTCTAAAGGCCAAAAAAGCCAATCCCATCCAGCTGGACAGCTGTGAGTGAAACCTTCTGTTTGTGAGTGGCAGCCAATCACAAGAAAGCTGGCCTACAGGGTTAATGTCATGGTTACTGAGACGCAGACCAAGCAGCTCGCCAGAATCGAGGTTTATTCACAAGGTTGATTAAGAAAGTCAAACAAAGCGCAGAGAGTGTGGGGAGAAGGAACCACTGCTCGGCCTCAGGATGGAATCAGAGGAATAAACCTACAGTTTGCTGTAGGAACTCAGTCGGAGGGCTGGGAGAGCGGTGGAGAGCGGGCAGGCTGGTGAATATCTGAAGGGGAAGCTGGCTGCAGTTGACGGGCGTCATGGCTGTGAGCAGAGGATTTCCTGGGTCGACGGTGAATACAGAAGTTTGAGGGTAACGAGAGTCCGAGATTACCGACAGGCGAGAAATGAAGGATTGCTCAGAAACCACGTAACCACCATGTGGGCCGGAACAGTCGCAGCTGGACCTGAGGACACAACCAGCAAACAAGCAGACGAGCTCCAGGTGTGCAGATAAAGCAGATGCTAAACATAAAGAACCACCTCAGCCAGCCCTAAAACAACTTGTTCAGGCCGAGGATGAACCGAGGCCCAGTGTGAGACCAAGATGATTATTCTGGGCTGTGAGTCACACAAAGCTGCTTTAGTAGAGTCCAAGAATCCAAAAATATGGAGCTGGAAGTCCAGTTAAAGAACACAAACTAAAGCCTGCTGATGTTTGATCACTGAGTGAGGAAAACGTTTCCTCGTCTGCTCTCATATTTTTTAGGGCAGTTTTCCTGATCTGATTAAGGTCAACAGGCTTTTGTACTGTATTGATTATTAGACCCTTCCAGGTGTATCGTGCTCTGTAAATGAACCAGACTTATTAAGTATAGTGGAACAGAAGCAGAAAATCGACTGAAATAGGAGTTAAAAAGTTCTCTTTTAGATCCACCATTGAAACCTGGTAAATTTGAACCCATTAATCACGAGTGAAGGAGTCTTGAAAGGGACTGAAATGAGTTCTTTGTATCTGCAGCGCAGCACTAATGAGCTGCGTCTCGGTTCCTCTAAATGCACTTCAGCTAATGATGGCAGGCCAGAAACATGTTCAGGCCTCAGACACCACCTTTATTCTCCTGACTCCACCCGTCTCCTCTCCTCAGGTGCATATGTAACATTGACTGCAGCGGCCACAATGAAAACCCCGTGTGCGCTACTGACGGAAACTCCTACAACAACCCCTGCCTGGTCCGAGAGGCGTCGTGCATGAAGCAGGAGCAGATCGACGTCAAACACCTGGGCAGGTGCCCTGGTAAGACTTAACAAGATTACATGATGGCATTACAGGAGATCTGTGGACAGGTTAGAGCTGCTTGTTGAAGCTAATCTCATCTTGAAGCACAGAGTGAGGCTGTAACTGTAACTCATTTGTAACTGTGCAGAAACAGGTGGTGATACAGAAATCTGATGCAGCAGTTTTATCAGGCTTGTCGCTGCTTCACCAGCTTTCTGGGACCTTTAAGACTCCAGAGAACTCCGTCCCCACATGATGCAGCACTTTTAAAACCTCCTCTAGCAGCAAGAACTTGAAGTAGTCATTTCCTGTATGACTTTATCAGTCTGTCGCATCATTGTGGAGGAATTTTGGCCCACTCTTCTTTATAAGGTTGATTTATGCGCAGCTCTCTGAAGGTCCCACCACAACATTTCAGTCAGCCAGAGGTCTGAACTTTGACCCGGCTGTTCTCGGGATCATTGTCCTGTTGCAGGACTTTTTGTCTCACATTTGTGTTCATGGTTGACTCCACGGCTGGGAGGTGCTAAGGTCAAACATCTCCAAGTCAAACTTGATCAGTCTTTTTCTAATTGTACTGTCATGAACTTTAGCATTCACCATGCTCCCTGTGGAGTCTTGGCTTCACAGTCTGACATTGGGGTGAAAATCGTGGGTCGTCCACTTCTGGGAAGTTTGTGGCATTGTGTTAGGACACATCTGCTTCAGAGCAGTGAGCTCACAAACCTGCTTTTATAGAGCTGCTCACACCTGCTGATGATCCGTTCAGGGTGTGCAATTGATTAGCAACACCTGGCTGCTTCTTACCCTCTTACTTTCTACAGAAGCAGTAAAAGAAAACCGTCTTCTTCGTGTGACTGTGCGCCACACGTGGAGGTGACAGAGGAAGATGAAGTGAAACAACATTAATGGAGTTGGTGACAAAACATTATGTTAACGTGAGTGCAGTAAAAGCCTCCAAACGAGCGTTATCACCGACTACAAAGACCGCGAGTGTTCTCCAGGTTTCACTCACCTGCACTGTAGATTCAAAACTTTGCAGGTATACAAATAAAAGCTGTTGTGTAACCAGATGCTAGTTTGTGCCATGCTACACTAGTCCTCCCACTACCAATCTGTGCTGAGTCAGCATTGGAATGATATCCAAATATTAGACTGATGCATTTGTAGTTTTTTAGTGTCAGCTGATAACTTCACACTCCAAATGTGTCCAAACAGCAGGAAGCCAGAGTGCAAACACAGAGGTGGTGTCACTCCGGCTGCATCCTGCAAATTTAAAATCATTTACAGTGTTTGATTTTCATGTTCCTGGAACTTCTTAATAACCCATCGTACAGCGTGTCATTTCCAGTGTTGTTACGTGGTGCAGTCAATTGGAAATGACGAGTTTAAGGATGCAGCAGAGCCGTTCGGTCTGAAAGTGAAATATTAATTTCTGACTCCTTCGTTCAAAATCAGGAAAAAAGAGTTTCGGGGCTTTTTTCCAGTCCGGAGTATCACGTATGTTTATCTTTGTGCATTCATGCATGCATGTGTGTGTGTAATGGTGCACTGGGGGATGACATGCCAACCTGTGATTTGTGTTGTGTGTGTGCGTGCATGAAGCGCTTTAAAGCTTCTGATTTATCTCCATCACGGTGGCGTGCGCCTCCACCCACAGTCTGTTCAGCTGTCAGAGCTCTCTGTCATCACGCTGTTCACTGACGTGCATGAGCACCCGGGCGGAGGCGGACGATTCAAAGCTCCACGTGCAGCTTTGTTACGGCCGGCAGGAAGCGCCGCGTGAATACGTGATGCGAGCGGTCTTTTCAGCCAATCGGGAGCGTCGCTCTTTGGAGACAATCGTGACAGAACACGGAGGCTTTGATAAACGGGGGTCCCTCCTGTGTGATTAAAAAGGAGGCATTCAGTGTCACACAAAGCATTAATTATGGTTCAGCTTCACACACTCAGCTCATCGCCGTTTATTTGTTCCTGTAAACCCGACCTGTAGTAAACCCGGTCTGTGCCTCACGTGTCACCATCGAGTCCCAGAGCGAAGAAATCGCTCTGAAGTTTGCTGAGTCTGAAGTCACAAATTCACAGGAAACAAACCCACCACTTCCCTTTCCAGGTGTGTTTACACCTCATCATCGAATCCCAGGACGCACCATCGCCGTCTTTGCTGGCAGATTCATTTATAAAGTTTTGGTTTCTTAATTGAAATTTATTTCAATTTATTATAAAAGTGTGTCCTCAAAACCGTTTGAACGTACACAGGTACGAATAAAACCAGCAGAACGCTTCCGTTCAGTTCTTGTTTTCCAAAGTCAGGATTCATGTTTATGAATCATCATTGGGATCATCGGTGGGATCATCAGTGGGATCATCATTGGGATCATCGGTGGGATCATCAGTGGGATCATCAGTGGGATCATCGGTGGGATCATCAGTGGGATCATCATTGGGATCATCGGTGGGATCATCATTGGGATCATCAGTGGGATCATCATTGGGATCATCATTGGGATCATCGGTGGGATCATCAGTGGGATCATCAGTGGGATCATCGGTGGGATCATCGGTGGGATCATCAGTGGGATCATCAGTTTCTTTCTTCCGTCTTTCCGTCCTTCTTTTCTATTTATTTCCTTCATTTTCTCTCATCTTTCTTTCAGGTCTGTCAACTTTTTAAAATTTCTCTTCCTCAGTTTTACCTCCCTTCATCTTTTTTACTTTGTTCTTTCTTTTCTTTTTTTTTTCTACTCATTCTCTTCCTGCTTTTCTTCCCCTCTTTCCCAGATAGCGGACATATTTGGGTATAATCTAATCTGGGTCACTTTTGGCACTCGTGGCTCAGGTATGGCACTGGAGCAGAGGTGGCCTACAGCAGGGTTACGACAGGTGTTGGGTGGGTGTCTGAGATGCAGCAGGACAGAGATGGGCCATAAAACCTGCACATTTAGACACATTTAGGCTAAACTTTCATTGATTTGTTTTTCCTGCCATCTTCTTACCTCCTTCACTTTGTATTCAGTTTTCCTTCTTTTTTTACTTTTGTAAAAAATATTTATACGTCCTTATCAGTCCACTTTTTCTTTGCTTCTTTTGTTTCACCTTCTCATCTTTATTTGATTTAAACCTTCTTTTCTTTCCCTTTTTTCCACCTCAGTTTAAAAAAAAGTTTCTTTACTTGAAGAGTATCGCTGTTTAAATCTTCCAGCTCGAGCCTTTTTTCTCTCGCTGTCATTTTTTCACATTAACTTGCTGATGCAGTGAAATGCAGGACCGATGGCGTTCGGGCCTCACCGAGCACCGCTGACTGCACGACTGTGACCGTTTCATAAATCAGCCTCGTTATTGAAACCGTGTCAGACAAATTAATGCATCTAATCACCGATGTTTTCAATTAGGGAACAAATCAAGCATGCAGGAGCTGCAGTTTTAATCCGCAGGAAATTAATCCACACCTTGTTAACATCCTGCAATAATCTGACATGCAGGGACTGCTTGGCACTGACAGCAGGTTTAAATAACGTCAGTCTGTCAGAAATCAGCTTTCCAGGCAGCAATCACAGTTAGTTTAGTGTGTTGCAGCTTAAAGACAAACATCAGTAGAGGAAAGAGACACTGAGCAGTTACTTAAACCTGGAATGGCTGATTTTATTCTTTTTTTGCTGACTTTGGACTTCACAATAATCCGCTTCTCAGATCCATATCCACCATTTATGGAATAACACAATATATGGAACCTTGTTTGAATCCATTGAATCCAGTGTTTCTTGGATGTACAGTGTATAAATGTATCCATTGCCAATAGATTCTCACATTTAGTTTTGTTATGGCCTAAGTTAACGTGCAGAAACTGCTTTGCCCTGAAGTATACAGGTAAACCTATAAAAACTCAGGTAAATCAGTAAAAACTCAGGTAAAACTATAAGAAAATCCTGCAAAGAGTGGCCAGCTGCCTGTAGCTCCTTCATAAAGTGCAGCTCAATCAAACATGCAACTACAC
>VUQJ01028957.1:7148-26087 GCA_015108635.1 Andinoacara biseriatus | reverse complement strand
AAGTCTGGAAGGGGTCCTCATAAAGCAGCACTGTCAAGGTATGTAAAGTTGTGCCTCAGCTCTCTGCTGTTTAACTGCACTGGAGTTAGCACTACTGTCTCATACAGGCTGCTGCATTCAGAGCCAGGTCTGTGAACATGTTGCTCACTTCCTTTTAAGAGCACACAGGATGCTGTGATGGAAATATTTTTTTTTATTCATAGTTACTCTAGTGAATGTGAATGTTGACTGAGGGGTGGCAATGACCTGCAGTGGTTGGCACTCTTATCTGAGTTGAAGCACACATTATTTCTAACACTACGGTCGCTGACAACCGGGACTAGTTCAATTACCAATATTTATTATTTTGATTACATAATTGCCGCTTTGATTATGCTCAGTGGCATATTTTATTTAGTTTAGGTCAGAGCAAAGAATTGAAGGAGGTGGTTGAGGTGGATGGTGGGCATGTAAAACACTCTGTAAGTGTAGAAAGTGTTGGATTTAAGGTGTGCGGAGAAAATACTCACAGCTGAAGTGAAAGCAGCCAAACACTTGGCATTTTAGGTGTGATTAATAGAAATGAATTATCAAGGCAATTCAGTCAGCTGATTAGTTTAATAGATTTGTAAAGTGCAGCTACTGCTTCTCTCATCCATATTCTAACAGTTCACAGAGCTGCTATCTGCAGACAGAATTGTAAAACTAATGTTTACCACAGGCGTAAGAGCTATTGACCCTTGCAAAGGATTATAATTGTTTCATGGTAATGATTGTGTTGCCATATAGCAAATACAAGTACACACTTAAAAGAGCTCCAGCTCTATCTATGGTTAACAACACCCTATTCTTCATATTTCTGAGCCACTATGCCCTGTTGCAGTAGGCAAAGCCCTGCAAAGGAAAGAAATGGCAAACATAGCCTCTATTTATAGTCAGGCTAACCATGGTCTAACCATGGGTTACGCAAGTAGGTGGTTTGTTTGGATTCCAGGCAACGTTACCATGGCAAAATGTTAGGAGAGAAACACACACAAGGTTCCTTTTTCTGCTAAATATTTTAAATGAGTAGAATAAGTACATATAAAAGTAATAGCGCTATTCTGTTTCAGTAGCACTAAACAGACTAGACTGATGCAATCAGTAGTTCGATAATCATCATCCTGAAGCCTTAATTCATGTAATTCTGGCATCTTCACAGTCACCTAAAATATGACTGAAGAGATTCTGACTGTTCGGCACAGACACGTCACAGGACACAAAGTCAACTCAATGTCTCCAACCTTCCGGCACTTGTGGTTAGCGTGTCTCTCTTCCCCATAGCTTTTTCCGGACATGTGTCGCTAGACTGAGACCAAAAGAGGACAGAGAAGAGGAGGAGGAGGAAAGGGAAAGGAAGACAACAGGGTAATTCATTCAGTGATTCTTGAAAGAGAGGAAGACTCGGTTTCCTCCGAGCATTATAAATACAAGTGCAGTCAGTCATCAAATCATAGCCATCTGCATTGGCCTGAGACCAGGATTCTGCTTGACACAGAATGGTTTGTGTTAAAGTGGTGTTAAGGGGGGGTGTGGTAGCTGAAGCTTATCAGAGACTGTGCTCTTGGGTGGTTAAACTTCAGCACACAGACTGACACCAAGTGTGGCAGAAGACTCACAGCTCCAGCCTACACCCTTTGGGAGAAATGATGTTCCTTTCTGTATGATGATGCCTTGTCAGCAGAATCCCCTCAGCCTGTTCCCATCTACACCCAGCCCCAAGTGCGTGGAAGATGGAGAATGCAGTTTAGTGTTATATTGCAGGAGAAGAGTAGAGAAGAGGTTTGTGTGATGCACTGTGACGTTATCGAAATCCCTTCTCTGACATGCTGGAGGTATCTCTTTGCGAGCATATTAGAAAGTGTTAACAGTGAACAGGTTTAACCGAGGGTGCAGAGACAAAAGAAGTCTCACGGAGCGGGGACGCTTCTACAGATAGCATGTTGAAAATGTGCTTTTCCTACATGAAGCCTATTCTACACAGAGCTTTGCACAGCTTAGATGGAGAACTAATGAATTGCAGGTCCAGGTACACTGCAGAGAGCAAAGCTTTTGTGTGTATCATTAGAAAATGTGCTCCTTTTCCTGAAGGCAACAGCAGCAAGCTGAATTTGAACCAGAAAATCCCCAGGCAGAATTGTCTTGGCATCGCTCTCTCCTTCAGCTTTTTATCCCCATGCTCAGTGAACAATCCAACAAAAGCTTGGGTTTAAGAACCATGGAGCTCATTGCGATTTTCTTTGTTAATGCAATTGCCTGTAAGAAAAGATTCTGTTCCCCCATTTTTTTCTGTTTCAGCCTAGAGGGTCCTGTGCAATTAGCGCTAGTATTTCATTTAGAATACCTCAGTCTTACCAAAAACTCTGAACTGTACTATAATAGCCTCTGGCATAGTCAGTAACATCTAATGACAATAGCCTCCAAAAAGTGACATTTTGAAAATGAATGATGTGTAACTGTGGTAAATTCATTCAATTCTGTTATACAGATATTCCCATGTTCTGTCATAATTTCTTGTTGAATTACCAGGCTTGATTTCACAGTTTTTCAGTATGTTTTCTGATTTCTTTTTCACTTTCTATTTGTTACCATTCACACAATCTGTATAAGAGAGTTTAGCATGTGATAATTACAAAGCCATTTCTTGTGATATTTATAGTGTTTCTGTGACTGTGTCTTGTCGGAAACTCTCTCTCTGTGCGCTTGGCCTTGTGCTTCGACCGTTCATCACTGACTTCGTTCATGACAGAGCAGCCCTGGAACCAAAGGCAAATGCCTCTCAGTGAAAACGCACAACCATGGGCGTGATGATAAAAGCTTTGCGCTCGTCCTTGCTAACATCAAAATGATGGTCTTTGTTTACATTTTCAATGTTTGTTGCAGATCTGCAGTGGAAAGGTTCACTTGCAAGATGAGAAACTAAAGGACAAATGTACCCTTCAGTGTTTTGAAGTTGGCAGCATGACATCAATGTAGATACAAGCCAGACAGAGACTGTCCTTTACAGACACACACAGACTCACATACTCATTTGCTTCACTCTTGAGAAAATACTTTTCTCCATTTATAGCTATGAATGTGAATTTTCGAGCCTATCATATTTTCTTCTCCTCTGCCTTATGCCTTATGCCCTATTGCATGACGCCTGGCCTGCTAGGTTAGTGGATGCTGCTGTTGATTTTGAGGGATGGTTTTGTCCCTCATGATCTCCCAGGAATGTTCTAACTTTGACACAGCACTGTCTGTTTCTGACGGACTATTCCAAATATTCCAAAGCATTAGCATAGCCTGATGAGAACATTGCCTTCTTTGCTGCGAGCTTCTGTGTCTTGAACTATCACCCCTGTGATAGCAAGTGGGTAACTAATTCTATATCTTTTGGCTAAAGCCACGGAAAACCAGTGCTGAGAAAACAGGGTCTTGGAGGTGGTCCAGTTTAATTTCAGAGCATGTGCACTGGAAAATAATTGACTTCCTCCCTGGTTTACATTTTGTCAAGGGCTCCGGAGAGCACAGTCCGAGGCAGGTGGCTGAATTAGCATATCATTGAAAATGAGACAGCTCAAGCCTGGGAAATCCTGCACCCCAAGACTCTATGTGCCCGGAAAATCACCGCAGGGGTAATGACTGATGTCTCAGTGAGAGAATCCCTTTGAGGCCAGAGGAGCTCCTCTTCAGCCAGGAGCAGCTGGAGGACACCTGATAATATAGAAATCAGTGCCTGAGAAAGTTGCGCTGCGACGTGAGAGGATAAAAATGCTCCTCTAATTGGTTTCTCCAAACTTCCACATCAGAATTCAGAGAGTTGCCAGTCAGCAGTTTTAGGATGAGTTAATAACGTACCGTCTTGTGCAGGTGTTTTTTTGTGTGGGCCATTGTAGTGGGCCAGGTTATGCTTCCACAGTGCAGAGAATGCAAATGGTCATGCAAACGAGGCTATTTTATGTTCACATAAAAAAAAACATTTTGTACTTTTTCCTGACAAAATTACAAAAGACATAAACAGTGCAAAGAAAGCAAGTTTGCGTATGCCTGTGGGTTAAAAATCACAAATGCTATTGATGTCGAGGCTAACATGATGTATATGTTGTACTTTAAGATGCAATAACCTACATTCACTCTTTACAGAATCCTACTTTGGGGACAGCTTCTGCAGTTTGCAAGCCTTCCAAGATGTCTCCACCTTCCACCTGTCGCTGCAGATCAAGACAAGTCGACGAAGTGGGCTGCTACTCCTGGCTGCGGGAAACGAGGACTACCTGTTCCTTGAGCTCCAAAATGGGAAAATACAGGTGCAGTTTTAGCCAAGGCAAAAATCTGAGTCTTTAGAACTCTTGTTAAGCAAAGCAGTGTTGGCACCTATTGGAATGCCAATTCAGCAATAGAGCAACTGCTCAAAAGAGAAGGTGAAAATACACAAACAAGTACATTTCTAATAACAGCTCTATGGGAAAAGCCAGTCTAAGGACTCGGAAAGAAGGGAAAGCACCTTCAGATCAGCAGTTTATAGCTTTCACAGTGAACTGTAGTGCCACACTTCAATAAACATTAGCTAGAGTGCTAAATATTTCATTGTCAAAGTCACCTATGTATAGTATTGTATTATACTAACTTCAGTGAAATAATGAGTAGCAAAAGTGCATTACACATACAAATCAGCCCAAAATTGTTATTTCATCTGGATCATTTGTTTAATTTCTCATTAAAATCCCAGAGATCAGGTAAGAATTAATAGCAATATGTGCACCAGATTTCCGAACTGAGCAACGTGACTTTGAACGTGGTTTTGAAATTTGTTTATATTCAATAAACGTATTACATTTCATCAGGTGTAGAACAGTGGATTGATTAGATTCTTTTGCCGTCCTCTCTGGTTGTCTCACTGGAATGGAAACAGTTTATGTCTATAATAAATAAATAAAAGTAGCAGAATTAACTTCAGATGTGCAAAGACAGCGACACAGACCTTCCCCAGAAAGGACGATATTGCTGCATTTTCAGTGAGGAGAAAGCAAAGGTTATTTGTAATAAAAGGAAATATTACCAGTGCAAGTTATTTCAGCGATATGAGATACGCTAAGCAAATAGAGTCAAGGCTTCATAAAAATGAAATTGCCTTATCCGTCAGAGATGTCGAACAATCATGTAGTTCAATATTTTTTTAAAGAATATTGTGATCTCTGATTTTATCAGTGAAGCTTCTGGGAATACATTTTTAACATTCTAGCTTAGTAAACACTGGAACACTCCTTAGGAATTCTCAGTAATACACTGCTGGATAATAAATATTATATATAAAAAAAAAAATAAGGCTTAAATTCAAGTCTTCAATTAGTCAAAGAATTAACATCCAATAAATGGCATCTGAGAGGATCCAGCAATGATAATGACCACAGTATTTCAGTTTTCATGAGAAAATGTGGTTTATAAATATCGACATACAGTACTGTGCAAAATTTTGAGCAAACCCCTTTTTTCTTTATATTTCTGGAGAAATGGGAAATTGGTGCAGCAATTTATTGAAACAAGGAAATACAGCATATAAGGCAAAAACAGAGTTAGTAGAATTGAATTCTAACAAGTTTGAAAGTCAATATTTGGCATGACCAACTTTATTCTTTAACACAGCCTGAACTATCTTAGGCAAACTTAAAGTAGTCTTCAGGAATAGTTCTCCAGGCTTCTTCAAGGACATTCAAAGCTCTTCTTTGGATGGTGGCTGCCTTTTGTTCTGTTTTTTTGTCAAGATGATCCCACACTGCTTCAATAATGTTGAGGTAGATGTGGATGGATCAACTGAAGAGACAGATGCATTTCTGAGGTTCTGTGTCAGGTCTTTGCTGGATTTTTTTGTATTATTTTTGTAACACTGGTTCATCCCGTAAGTTTGGTGCCTTTTTATGCTTGAATGATTCACACGTCAGTGGTACGTGGCTTAACCAAAAAGTCAGTAAAACATTCTTCTGAATATGGTCAGGTGCAAGGACTGGACTGAAAATGAGTGAAAAGGTATACAGTGTCCAAAGATAAATTTTGAAAGACCTTCAAAAAACCTGGAGAGCTGTTGCTCAAGACCACTTGTAAGAATTACAAGAAAATCTGTCTGCTTGGAAGCAAAATAGAAAGAGAAAATACAGACAGTACTGTAGCTGTATAGGGTTTTTATAACCTTTTTTAATCACACCATAGTGAAGGAAGTCATTAACATTAAGTATGTTATCCAACTGAGATAATTTCATATAATAGCCATTCCAGTTAAATGTGCACACAAAAATACCCTGTGTTCCACAATATATAAATGATACAAAGCAATGTAACTGTTAAATGAAATAAACTGTTTGTTTTCACATAGGCTCGGATGAACATGGGGGCTGGTGAGGTAACACTGTCCTCATCTCAAGCTGTACGATTGAACGATCTTCAGCACCACAAAGTCTCACTGATGCTGCAAGAGGGCACGCTCACCATGAGAATCAATGAGGCCTTTCCAACATATGTTCCTGTGAACAATGATGGTGAAGAGCTCAATATTGACTGGGGCATTTGGCTTGGAGGAACTGGAGACCTGAAGATCCCATACCTCAGCAATCCCATTCCTCCTTTTCGTGGCTGCATAACTGACGTCAAATTTCAGTCCCATCAGTTTGATATTCTCAATTCAACATTTAAACAGTGCCAGGACACAAAGGAATCCTGCAGCAGTGAGTTTGAGGCTGGAGATGGCGAGGCCATCAGTTTCAGCACTCCTGATTCCTTTGTATCCTTCCCCACCTGGAGCAGAGCTTACAGTTCTCCAAGGGACTTGGAGTTTCTGATGAAAACCACCATTGAGGATGCCTTACTTGTTTTCCACCCAGGCCAAAAGTCTGACTTCATTGCTGTTGGTGTAGTGAAAGGTCATCTCAAAGGTTTACTGGATCTCGGTAGTGGTATAAAAGTCCTGAAGAACACCCAGGTGCAGCTGGATGATGATCAGTGGCACAGAGTTAAGATCATCATCAGTCAGGATTCTTTTGTTCTTAATGTCGACAGCCAGTCTTCCTCCCTTCCTCTTGACCCATCACAAAAACTGGACTTGGAAGGAAATCTGTATTTGGGAGGCATCCAGGCAAAAATGAAGAATATCTTTCATGAGCGTGGGCCATTGAGTCGCTTCTATGAGCAGGATCTGACAGATGAGTCCTTCATTGGATGCTTGGGGGAAATTAAAGTGAATCAGAAAGACAGAAATCTGCAGGATGCTCTGGTGACCAAAGACGTTCATGTTAAATGTGAAGGAGAGGACTATGACTACTCAACTTATGATGGAGACCTAACCACAACTTCCCCTACTGTCAGTAGCCCGTTTGTTGATGTTGATTTGAATCAACAACAGAAGTGCTACTTAACAGAAAATACGCCAGAGATATTTAGAAATGTCACAAGGCTTCTAGATGTCACCCCATTACTTGTGACAGACGGTGGAGAGGTTTTTCTTGATATCAACAACTTAAGTCCTACATTTGACCTCGGTGCTGCAAACATGCATCAGTCACAGATTGTCTTTACTCTCCTTCGTGATCCCTGGTATGGCTTGGTTGACATGAACGTTAACAGACAACCCAAAAACAAGTTTACTCTTCTTGATGTTGTCAATAAGAAAATCAAGTATATGCATGATGGAAATGAAAGGTTTCACGATGAAATCCATCTAGAGGTGGTTGTTCAAAGTAATGCCTACCTTCCAGAATGTTTAAAAACCCCTCACAATTATGTCCTCCCAGTTGAATTTCTTCCACTTGTGGCGTATCCTCTTCCAGACGATACCCCACAACTTAGTGGAGAAGAAATCGCCATCGTTGAAAATGGCCGCACTCGTTTGAGCCCCAACATCCTAAAGATCGTGGATTCTGACACCCATTGTGATGAATTGGTTGTAACTGTTACCTCAGAGCCTCTCAGGGATGTTGGTTACTTGGAAAATAGAGAGCAACCAGGAGTGAGCATCTCAAAGTTCACTTGCAGGGAGCTGAAAGATGGAAATATTTATTTTGTTCACAGAGGCGGTAGTGCTGGTGAAATTACCTTGAAAGTGTCTGATGGACAGTCAGTTAGCACTTCCACTACTTCTAAGTTGTCTGTGACAGAGCCACGGATAACTATTGTCACTAACTCTGGCCTTCTTTTATCACAAGGAAATCATGTGCCCATAGGCATTCACAAGCTGGCTGCTCTCACTCATCCTCATAATGGAGATATTGTGTATAACATCACACAACCTCTAATATTTGGAGAACTACAGATTATGACAAATGATGGAACGTACAAGAAGGTCACAACTTTCCATCAATCTGATCTAGAAAAAGAGCGCCTTAGATACTTCAGCACCGACTCAAGTGACCAGGAAGACATTGTGGAGGAGCGGATCCAGTTCAGTGCTCATCTGGGGCAGTTCTCCCTCTGGAACAATACCTTCTTAGTCAAGATTCTCCCTGCTCCTGTGAAAGTTTCTAATCTGGTACCATTGGAAATGGAGGCTGGTGAAGAGCAAGCAATCACAGACCTTCAAGCTGAAGTACTTGGCAAAATCCTAGAACCCCAAAAAATTAAATACATCCTCATCAAGCCCCCAACACTGGGTAGCCTGCTGTTGTCAGACCAAGAGCTGGGTGAGGGTGATGTATTCACCCAAAAAGATATTTTTGACATGGCTGTTACCTACAGGGTCAGAGTGCCAAGAGCTATGGATACTACAGATCAGTTTCAGTTCAAAGTCTTTGCTGGGGATGTGCACTCTCCTCTGTACACCTTCCCAGTCAATATCATTGCCAGTGCAGATACCCCCGTTTTGACCAATGAGAAGCTAGTTGTCTTACAGGGCAGTGAGCATGTCATTAACAAAAACTACCTTTGGCTACATTCTCCAGATTCTTCTGATTTTGTGTATCGGATTACTCAAGAGCCAAAGCATGGGCGGCTAATAAGGGACTCCCCACCTGGAATGCCTAGATTTGAGGGGGCAATAAGAGTTTTTAGTAATGAAGATCTCCAGCTTGGAAGGCTTATTTACAAGCATGATGGCTCCAAGACAAGCAGCGATGAGTTCCATTTCTCAGCAAATGATGAAAACACAGAGGAAACGCTGAGTGATGTCTTCAGAATATCAATCCATCCCAAAAACGAGCATGCTCCTGTGAGGATAGTGGATAAAGTCTTCAGTGTGGTCCGTAATGGTCAGCGCCTGCTAACAACAGATGTCATTCGATTTAAGGATGATGACTCAGGCTTCAATGACAGCCAAATTGTCTATGCTCGTGAAGGAATCCTTTCAGGCGATATTGTCTCAACATCAAATCCACCGCAAGCCCTTTTCCGCTTTACACAAGCCGACCTACATGATAAGAAAATCTTATTCATTCATCACGGAGCAGATCGGGAACGCTTTTCACTCCAGGTGTCAGATGGCTTCCACAAGACCACTGCACTGCTTCAGATCCAGGCAGGCGAGCCCTACCTGCGAGTGGTGAACAACTCAATCATTGTCATTAATCATGGAAGCACCAAGACCCTTAATACCACCCTGCTGAGTGCGGAATCCAACATGGACATCAGAGACGACAGTGAGATTAAGTTCCAGATTACATCTCCGCCCAGAGATGGCAGGATTATTGTGAGTGGGATTGAGGCATCAGTGTTCACCCAGGAAGACTTGAAAAAAGGGGTTGTGTCATATGAACACAATTATGAGAGTCTGAAGTCCAAGGACTCCTTCAGCTTCACTGTCCAAGCAAATGGATATTTTGAAGAAGGAACATTCAGGATTAAAATATTCAAGCAAGGTTACTTTTCTGAGCCTGAAGTGATAAAGAATGATGTCATCATTTCCTATGAGGGCGAGCACACCGTAATCAGCAATTTTTATCTCAAGGTAATGTTTATTGATTCTGTAATTACAATACTTTGATAAGCTATCAGCAACAGTTTGCTTTGATGATTCAAGCTGTGCAGCACACATTTGCTTTTATTTAGCAAGAAAGGCCCTAGATATTTATGCAGTTTGGCACTCTTCATACTGTCTTTAAAAAATTTATTTTCTCTTTGTGAAAAAGATTTTTTCCCATGAGTTGCCAAGCATACGGTGCTGTTTTTTTTTTTGTTTAACCCTGCCTTTAATCTATATTATAACCACATGAAAGCAGGGCTAAATATGACTTTACAGTTGCTGCTTTTAATTTGCTTTATGTACTAAATTGCACTCTATTAAGTGCAGAAAACAGAGCACTAAGTATCCCCTGAGGAGCTTCCTGAATCTCACCGTAATTTATAAGATGAGCCTGCATGCAGTTCATCTTGGAAGCAATTATTGCAGTTTAAAATGTTGATCCAGTCATAGCAAACTGTATATATATTTAAGCCCTTGAATATAAAAATAATAAATGATCTTAAAATTTTTTTGAAAATAAAATATTATCTCTTTTATACATTGGTTTTACAGTACTGAATGCATATTAATTATACAGTAATGACTGCACAGTATACACAGTTCTGAAATATGCATTGAACAAAGCCTTGACAGAGTGCCCTTTACAAGAGATAAAATATTGACTTTGTTTCTGGGAATTTTTCCAATGTCTGTCTGTACAATGAAATGAAAAGTGGTATGATCTTTTGAAATACTGCTGCATGCAAGCATGGCTCCTAAACACTCCAAGGCTCCACACAGGCTAGAGATTAAAACTTCTCAAAGCGGGATGACCATAAATATGCCTGCGCATAAATCTTCAGCATGGCTTTAACTGTTGCCAAATGTCACAAATGTCTATTTAAGTTCTGTTCACAATGCTGTCTAACAATGCGTCTCAACTCTATATTAGACACTATAGCGGGGCCATTAATTATGCACTGTAAACTACCATCAAACTGTTTTAATACAGCAAAAGAACAGTTGTACCTTATTGTGCCTCTTCTAACAGAGCAACAACAAAACAAGTTACTCTAACTGCACGCTTTTAAGCACCGCCACCTCAAATGAAAACTGTTTTCCAGAGTTTTATAGGTAATTAGATTTTTGCCAGCTGCTGAGGTTGTGCATCGCCATTTTTGTCCGCTCTGAGTAGAGCAAAATATATCCAAACTGCAATTTTTTCCTAGTGCATGTAATGGCACACATGTGGCACAGTGTTCTTGCAAAGCTTGCTATGTGTGACCTGCATGTTTATCAAGCTAGAAAACAGTTAGGATATGTAAAAATTTTGAGTAATAAATTGATAGAATGTGCATTTGCCTTTTAGGTGGAGCAAGCTGATATCTTGCCAAGTGAAATGGTGTTCACAATTAAAGAACCTCCTCGGAACGGTCATGTGGTCAAGCTGACAAACAGCTCAGATGGCACGGCCTCACCTGTCCTCGACTACATTCACTCTTTCACCCAGGAAGACATTGATCAGGAGCACATCCTCTATGTGTCTGCACCCATCCAGGTTTGCTTTTTCTCTCTTTTCCTTTCTTTCATTTAACTTATTCAGCTGTAATTAATCAGATGCAGGATCTTGTTCGCTTTCATATTCGCAATGAAACTGAAACTAGACGAAAGGCAACCACAGCCTCTAACGGTTTTAAGGTACAAGGCTTTTTTTTTTTCTCTGAATATCAATAAATTATTTCCTACATTCATCTCTTTCAGGAAGATGATGTCTTCACAGTGGACGTCAGTAATGGTTTTACCACAGTGGAGGACCTGCACATCCCTGTGAACATCGTGCCCAGGATAATCCCCATCCAGGCCTTTAACTTCACTGTGAAAGAGGGCCTTAGCAGAGCAATTAATACAGAGATTATAAATATCCCACATCCCTTCTACAGCTCAGCAAGCATTGAATTTACTGTGGAAGAGCCGCCACAGCACGGGGACCTCCGCTACTTGGATGGAGACGACGTTTCTTACTTTACAATTGAAGAGGTACGCAGACATAAGTACATAATTAATGAGCTCTTCTGCTCTATGCATTTTATTGTGGCATTCATTATTTCTAGTACATGCATTCACCAGTGACAGAGAAATGTCTAACCTTCCAGTGTCATGAGGAAGCAGCACATAGAGGAGCGTTTGGAGAATTATCGTAAATCCTTGGAAAGTGTGTTTTGATTCAAAAATCTGACATTTGTTGCTGCCCTGCTTGTTGGCAGGAAGATGCAGTGCAAACTTTTTATTTACCAAATGACTGCTTTCACCAAATGGTTAGCTTATGTGCAACACATGTATTGCCAAGTGCACCAAAACATTTGATTCTCAGTATAACATTGTAAAAATTAAATGGATTTAATCGCTTTTTTTTCTAGGGATGTCCACACAAAAAATGAATTTCATTTGGCCAGAGATTCATATATTTTTGTTACACCGGGTCCAAAAATATTCCTGAAAAAAAAAATCAATGGGCAGAATAACATCTTTCTCACACGTATGGAGAAGGGCAGTTGTTCAAGAGGCTTACCACAACAATGCGTCATTTTTGGAACTTTTCTCAGCTACTACTCAGGGCTGTTTGGATTTGTGTTGGTGTACCAGATGGAGAGAGGAGAGAGAATCTGGGAGCTTCTGCAGCACAGCTAGCTGGTCTCCCTCCATGTGGTTCAGACACCCCAGCTTTCGGAAAATATGAAAAATGCATGAGTAGTTACTAGTGGAAAAACCTCATGCATTCTGAATGGACTGCATAGTTTAGTAGAGCTAGTTAGACATATATCTTATAGCTCCTACATCTAACCTAGTACTCGGCTCTGCTTTGCCGAAGCATTGTGGAAAAACTGACGATGCCTTTGGACCGCCTGAAGCCAAAATAAACTGGCTTGGTGAATTCCTATAATAATGTGTGAGTGCACACAAGCTCTCCCACACTTTTACAGACTCACTCATATTGTCGCTTTAAGAGTCTGATGTGGAACTCCAATGAGTCTAGTGCAATGAACATAGACATCAACATCTGCCACCATGTGAATATCAGAGAGGAAAAAAAAATATTTCTTTACACTTTTCTTTATACTTTTTTTTGGGTCCTATTTGTACTTTTTTCTATTTCCTTCAAATGATATATTCAGAGAATGCAGTGCAGTCAGTTATCTACACTTAAGAATGTTTGTCCAAGCCTCACTTCACATATTTTCTAAATCAAGCCACAATTCTTCTGAAAGTTAAAGTTGTGTATGGGTCTACATTTCATACACTATAGAAAAAGGGATGTTTGCAGACATCATGAGGTCGCACACTGATTTGCAGTCACCATTCTGAAGCTTTGAGATTCCCATTTTGACCATCAACATCTTATTTTGGTTTTGGTTTTGGTTGGTCAGATGTGACCATATTCAAGTCAGATGGTGCACTAAGTTAGTGTGGTCAGCAAGTTGCATCCATGTCCTGTAAGGATGCATCACACAGACACAGGTACCTGCTTATTAGCTTGCAGCTACTGACACCTGGGTGGTTGCTCACCTGTCAGTCTAAGCAGCCATGCTTTTAGTTAAGCGCCAATGACCAAAGCAGTTTTTTTAAACTAGGCTGTAAACGTTTTTATTTCTTCCATAAAGTAGGAAATTTAACATGAGTATCCAAGAGGATGGACTCACTTTTGGGACCAACCTCAAGTGGCCATTAGCGGAACTACACTGTTTTTTTTACCATGGCTTAATTTTTCAGTTGGCAAAGCTGTGTATTGTCTGTTTTATTATTTGAAACTCGACAACAAAAATTCCCACTGTCACTTGGGAATGCACACCGGACTTATTAGTCATAATGCTGCAATAAAGACATTAGTTGGGGCACTGAGGTTATGTAAGCCTACAATAACACAGAGGGTCTGCTATGAGAAAAATTGTGACTCATACAGATTCACATGAATGCCTGCCACAAGAATGTAAATTAACTTTACGTGCCATGTGGTCGAGATGTGTCACAAAAGAACAGAATCTGTCATATACACATCCGTTAACACGTGTCTTTGTTTTAATCAGGTTCAGCCTTCCATCAGGTCTCCCATCTGTGGGAACCTGTTAAAGTCTGCATTGTCATCTTTATATTTTCACAAAGTACATGTTTTCTGAAAACACTGAGCATGCCACTGCATGCTATATTCCAACTAGACCAAGAGACTTTTTAGCAATCTAAAATTAGAGCAACATAAAGTCTGCAGCTTGTAATAAACACAGCATTACACATCAGCCTTACTGAGTTGGCCAAGTGTCCAATTACCAGCAACTGTTTATTGTTCCAGCAAGCAGACTGATTGTCTCTCTGACTTTCCCTCATCAGTAATGATGATGAGGGTTGTTATGCCAGAAGGATGCCAGTCATATGGAATCCATTTGGCAATTCATGCTCTCTGAAGCAGGTCCCCCCATCTCAGTGGCTTTCTGGCTTTTGTTTAGACAAACTTCTAATTGTTCTCTTTGCAGAGGAGCATTCAGAATCTGTAAACGTGTCAAAAAGTATCAGTGATAAGGGATATTTTGTTAGGTTATTTGACCCAGACTGCAAACCTTTGTAACAAGGTAAAGGGTTTTGTTTGGCCCAGGATGACTGACTCCTTTCTGCATCTGGTTTCTTTCAAGGTTTCATCTCTCGAGCAAGATTCTCTTTGCTCCTGAGCTGCTATCAGACTTTTAGGCCTGATTATACCCTTTTCACAAGTTTGAAACCCTGTATTCTATTATTTGGTTGGAAAAAAAAATACAGTCTATGCTATGCAAAGTATATTTTTTCTCATCTTTTAATAATATAAACCTTTTAAAGAAATAGTTTGCAGACATACTTTTAACCACTTTCTTGCCTAAGACATGTCCAATAAATATTAGGTTACAGCCAGAAGATGGTTGGTCTGGCTTCACATAAAATACTAAATAACTATCAAAAAGAAAAAAGTTTGTCAAAAGGATCCAATTACCAGCAACTCTACAACCCACTCACATACCGTATGTTGTTTATTTAATCTACGCAAAAGACCAGTCTTTATGCTGAGCTAGGGGAACCGTCTCTTGGCAAATTTGGCATATTTAACCAATTGATTTATGACCCAGACCAGAGAGTGGTATTTATCTTCTCATCTACAGTAGCTCCAGGCAAGAAAGCAAAAGAGCCTATTTCTAGACTGCTTTTAAAAGTTACAAAGAACAGTGTAACAAAGTGCAGTTTCAAATTGTTCCAAGCAACATTTTGTGGACTACCCTTATCAGTACCTTGATTTTATTATACTTGACTATAATAATATAATGTTGTGGCAGTACGTTTACTGTCTCTCTGTTCAAATGCCGTCCTTTCTTAAAGATCAGAGAAGATGGCAATTTAGCTGGACTGAGTTTTGCTGTGAAGGACGAGCATATTGCGCCATTTAAGAGGTGTGATAAACAAGCTGATTCCACCCATAAATAGCAGGAACCCTCATGTTTCAAATGAAATTACTGTGCAAAAGTTTTGAGCCACTCCTCATTTTGCTGTTTTGCTATGAAAATGGGAAATAGGTGGAGCGATTTATTGAAGCGTGTAAACATACTTTACATGGAAATTGAGTATATAAAGCAAAAACAGAGTTTGCAGAGTTCTAACAAGCATGAAAGTCAATATTTGGTGTGACCACCTTTATTCTTCAACACAGCCCGAACTCTCTGACCCCACACTGCTTCAGTAATGTGGAGGTCCAAACTCTGGGGAGGCCAATCAATGACGGATCATGTTTTTCTATCCAGCCATGCTTTTACTGCATTGGCAGTGTGTTTGGGATCATTTTGATGTTGAAAAATGAAACCATTGCAAATCAGATCAGCTGGATCAAAATGTGATGGTAGTTTTTTGCATTCGGATTTTCATCAATTTTGGCAAGATCCCCAACACCTCTGGTTGAAATTCAGCCACAAACCATGACAGAGCCTCCACCGTGTTTTACAGGCCCTCACTGTTGCACCTCTCTCCTGTCTTCCTCCATATAGTATACTGACAGAAATTTGAACCAAAAAATGTTAAATTTGGATTCATCACTCCATAAAACCTGTTGAGTGGTTCTTTGCTAAGTTGTCTGTTATCTGTAGACACAAAACTGATTCATCCCTTGCATCAGGGGCATTTTTTATGATTAAATGATTCATAGGTCAGTGTTAAGCAGCTTAACAAACAAAAAAAGCTATTCCTCTGAAAAGGGTCAGGTACATGGACTGGACTGAAAATGAAATAGCCAATGTCCACAGATAAACTTTGAAAGAGTTTGAGAAAGTCTAAAGAGCGATTGCTTGAGACCAGTTTTTAAAAAAAATTACAAGACTCCTTCGAAGCAAAATATAAAGAAAAGAGGGCTCAAGACTTCTGAACAGTACTGTATTAGATGCAGGTCATGATTTTGAGTTCCTCCTAACAGGTTCATCCAGGTTTATAAGGAAGTTATGACTCCCCAGTTTCCACACAGTCACACTGTAAAATCTAATTCCACTTTTTAGGTTGATCCAACCTTCACTCCCTTTTATCCAGGTACGATTCATGATGAGAGTTGAATGACAGCTGCCACCTTTTTTGTCTCTTGCAGATGAAACTTGGACAAATCTACTACACGCATGACAGCACAGAGAGCACAGAGGACAGTTTTACACTCTCTGCCTCTGTTTATGAGATTGAACGCAGGAGCCTCCCTGTCACAATCTCAATTACAGTCATACCTGTCAACGATGAGCCACCAAAACTGACACGCAACACCGGAATGGAGGTAATACTTTCGTCTATAAAAGTGCGATAGATGAACATTTCTCCTGCATACCAAACGAGCTATAAATGTTGCCAAAGAGAACCCATTTGTGCCCATAAAGTCTTGTACATTTTTACCTGATGAGATTTCAAACTGACCACCAGCTTTCTTTCCCTGAAAGAAGAGAAAAGAGCTTTTTTTTTTCATTTCAAATAATCTGGGAACAAGTTATGAGCTGAAAGTGTGGGAAAAACTTAACTTGCTTCCCTACGGTTTATTTCACGAATATATTTGCTCTCTCTGCTACCATACGCAGGAAGAGAGACCTACTTTGACTTGTGCATGTGATTGACAGGCTACAGGCATTACCACCTGCTTCAAACTCTGGTCTGATGCCCGAGCCGCACAAAATATGAAAGAATGACAGATTAATGGCTTTAAAACGTTGATGAGATTGTGGTATGTTGAAAGGCAGTCAATTTATGAGAATTTCCCCATAGTGCTTCCTGCTTTAGTCTTCATTTAGTTTGATTTTCGAACAAAATAACACCCAAAGTCAGTAGAAGCTGATTTATCAATCTTCTCTGAATGAAATCTGTAGGTTTTACTGATGTTTCTCACATTATAGTTTCAGCTGCAGTAACAGTCCAGAGTCATGAATCTTGTATGAACTGCATATAAAATTCACTTCATGCAGAAAGTAAAACAAATGCATGGAATTTATACATTGAATCTGAACTACACAAACCTGACGTGAGCACGGTCTCCTCAGTGTTTGCTTTTTTATAAAGAGACCTTCTCAAAAGTGAAAATTTAGAATGTGAGTCATGCAAGTCACGTTACTATAGAGGGGCAGTGATTCACTACTGTGTGCCCACTATTAAATCTCAGGCAGATAGCGCACCTGTATGCTACAACTCCAATTCCAAAAATGTTGGGAAGCTGTGCAACAATACAAACAGAATGCAATGATTTGCAAATCTCCAAAATCTATTTTTATTCACAAGAACATAGAAAACATAGCAAATGTTTAATTTGAAACATTTTACTATTTCATTAAAAAAAATTTTGCTCGTTTTGATTTTGACGGCAGCAACGTGTCTCCAAAAAGTTGCAATGGGGGCAACAAAAAAGCTGGAAAAGTCTGTGGTGCTAAAATTAAACAGCTGGTGGAACATTTTTTCTACTAATTATGTTAATACCCAACATTACTGGGTATAAAAAAAGAGCATCTTGGAGAGGCAGAGTTTCTCAGAAGTAAAGATGAGCCGAGGTTCACCAATCAGCAAAATATCGTGTCTACAAATTGGGGGATAATTTCAGAATAATGTTCCTCGGTGTAAAAATTGTGAAGATTCTGAATAGCTCATCATCTACAGCACATAATATTATCAAAAGACTCTGAGAATCAGTAGAAGCATCTGCGTGCCGTGGACAAATCAATATTGGATGCCCGTGAGCTTCGAGCCCTCAGGAAGCCCTGCATTAAAAACGTGCATGATTCTGTGATGAAAATCACTGCATGGGCTCAGGAGCACTTCCAGAAATCACTGTCTGTAAACACAGTTCGGTGTGCCATCCACAAGTGCAGGTTGAAGCTCTATCGTGCAAAGAAGAAGCCATATGTGAACGTGATCTGGAAAGACTGGCATCTTCTCTGGGCCGAAGCTCATTTAAAATGGACTGAGGCAAAGTGGGAAACTGTTCTGTGGTCAGACAAATTGAAATTTGAAATTCTTTTTGGAAAACACAGAAAATGTGATTTAGACTAAAGAGGAGAGGAAGCTTGTTTAGCTTGCTTGTTATCAGTACTCAGTTCAAAAGCCCGCATCTCTGATGGTATGGAGGTGCATTAGTGGTTATGGAAATGGCAGCTTGCGCGTGTGGAAAAGCACCATTATGCTGCTAAAAGGTAGCTGGGCCTGGGTGTTGAACTAGCCTGCCTGCAGTAATGTTTTACATCATGAAATGTGAAACATAACAAAGAAGATCCAGGACTGCTGAGCAGCTAGAAATTTGTTTCTTACAATACTGGGACAACATCCCTCTCCCAAAAGTCCAGCATCTGGTCTCCTTATTTTTCAGACATTTATGGACTGTTGTTAAAAGAAAAAAGGATGCTACACAGTGGTAAATATGGCGCTCTCCCAAGGTTTAAGATTTGTTGCTGCCATCAAATTCAGACTGATCTTTTTTTCCTTTTTTTTTTTTTTAATGCTTCATTTTC
>VUQJ01028955.1:27875-41255 GCA_015108635.1 Andinoacara biseriatus | reverse complement strand
ATAGTTATTGATTTCTTTTGTCAGTTCTTCTTTCATATTTTCCTTTAGTAAGTTTACATTGAGCCTCCACAATGTTGTTTTTGTTTCCTTTGACATTTCCAAGGTTAGGTAGACTGGGCTATGATCTGATACATCCTTTATGCCAATCTCGCAATTTACCACTCTGTATCTATCCTTTGTGAACATTAAGAAATAATCCAGTCTCGAGTATACTGAGTGAGGTGGTGAAAAATATGTGTAATTTCTGCCTGAGGGATTCAGCTCTCTCCATACGTCCATTATTCCAAGCTCTGCCATTAATTCTCTGAATTTCTTACTAATTAATGATTTTTGCATTCCACTAGCTGTACAATCAAGTCGTGGGTTCAATCTGAGGTTTAAATCTCCTCCACATATCAAAATGCCCTCTCCCTCCACTGTCATTAAATCAAACATCTTTCTATAAAAAGACAAGTCTGAGCCCGGGGGGGCATATATGTTCAGGATAGTAACCAACTCCCCTTCTAATCTCCCCTTAATCAATATGTATCTCCCTTCTTTGTCTATTGATTCTGAAAGATTTTCAAATTGCGTTTTCCCTGATATAAGGATGGCCACTCCTCTCCTATGGCCTGTTCTATATGATGAATAATATACTTGATTAAACCCATTTCTCTTTAGCTTGTCATGTTCCTTCTCTGTCAGGTGAGTCTCTTGCAGCATTGCCACTCCCACCCCTTCCCTTCTCAACTTCCCTAATACTTTGGACCTTTTAGATGGGTTGAGTATCCCATTCACATTAAATGAGGCTACCTTTAATACCTTTCTCTGTGTTGTCATTTTCACGATGTTGCTCCCTATTTTCCCTTATCTCTACACCTTGTAGGGCCCTTAGGCTACAGATAAACAGAACAATATTGAACACATAACACAACATTTTAAGAACTTTCACTAATGAACTTGTGATTAAGCACGGAACTCCCTTGTGTGGGGTCTGCTTTTTGACCCTTTTTAAGCTATGATGGAAAAACTGCACAAAGGGATGTCCTCCCCCTACCAAGGGGAGAGGGCCCCTTACATTGCAGTCAGCTTTGTTCATGTGTGTTCCCGCGAAATTCAGAAAAAAAAAAGGAAAAAAAAAGAAAAAAAAAAAACAAGCAAAAGAGGGCGATACCCCGACCCCTTTGGGAATTACCTCAGGAAATCTTCCATACTGTCACTTACTATTTACCAAGCTATTTAACCCGACTAAATTTCCCCAGGTGAAGGACCCCCTATTTCTTACTTGAATATCCCCACCCAGAGAAATTTGTGACCCCTAGTACCTCATATTTTACCTCATATTTTAAAATGCAATGAACCTCAGTACCTCAGTACTCATCTTAATTTTAAAACTTAATTGAAAAACATTGCAGTCTTTGTTTGTATCCTTCTCCTGTTTCCTTAGTTGTCTGTCCCTTCTTAGCTCCGACTGTCTTCCAAGTTAGGTGTCTGATCTTCTCCACGCTGTTCTCCGCCGGCCTGACCACCGCCACCTGAAATCCTCGCTCCGCCATGTCCTTAATGGCTTCTTCTGCCGTGTTGTAGACTCTCATTTCACCCTCGTAGAACACGCGTAGTCTCGCCGGGAATGGCGTCTGGAAGCGTATGTTCTTCTCTCGCAGGACTCTTTTTGCCTCCGCATATTCCTTGCGTTTCTTCAGCACCTCCAGGGCATAATCGTGGTCCAGAAACACCTTCCTCCCCTCATACATGAAGCCCTTCTTCTGCCAGGCCGATTGATCTCGGTGGTGAGTCCGGGGAGGGACGCTGCACCAGAGCCCGATGAGCTCTCTCAATCTGGAAGGGAAAGGAAAGCAGCAGCTCCAAGTTTTCTCTCAAGAGGTGTGGCCCGAGGCCTAGAACTGGCCCCTCAAAAGTGTGAAAACTGCAGTTAAAGTAAGTCAATCAATCAATCAGTCAAAATACTTTATTATCCCCTAGGGGCAATTTGTTTTGCAGCCAACAGCAAGAAAAAATAAATCTATAAAACAATAAAACATACAACACATGCAACCAGGGACACAATCATCTAAAAGAATTCAAAAAGTTAATAGCGGTGGGAATAAAAGAGAATAGCCAGTCTTGATAGCTGAGGATCGGTCCGCCAGGATCTTTGCCCTTGGCCACCGCCCGACACACACTGCACCCGACCCCTACTATGACTCCTGCGGGTGGTGGGCCTACAGGAGGGCGGGCCCATGTAACCTCTTCGAGCTGTGCCCAGCTGGGCACCACGGGCTCCTTCCCCAGGCCTGGCTCCAGGGTGGGGCCCCAGTAACCCTTGTTGCGGACATAGGGGGTTGTCTGAACTGCTTTTTGTCTGGACCCCTACCCAGGACCAATTTGCCATGGGAGATCCTACCAGGGGGACAAGCCTCCGGACAACATAGCTCCTGGGATCACTGGGACACACAAACCCCTCCACCATGATAAGGTGGCGATTCACGGAGGGGCAGTGCCACTAGATTGGCAGACCGAGGTGGTGGTCCCCATCTTTAAGAGGGGAGACCGGAGGGTATGGTCCAACTTTTGGGGGATCACACTCCTCAGCCTCCCCTGTAAGGTCTATGCCAGGGTGCTGAAAAGGAGGGTCCGCCCGGTAGTCGAACCTTGGATCCAGGGGGAACAATGCGGTTTTCGTCCTGGTCGTGTACGCTGTACCAACTCTTTATCCTCTCAAGGATGTTCGAGTGTGCGTGGGAGTTTGCCCAACCAGTCTACATGTGCTTTGTGGACTTGGAGAAGGCATTCGACGGTGTCCCTCGGAGTATCCTCTGGGAGGTCCTGCGGGAGTACAGGGTGTCTGGCCCGTTGTTGCGAGGCATTCAGTCTCTGTACAACCGCAGTAAGAGCTTGGTCTGTATAGCCAGTAATAAGTCGGACTCATTTCCTGTGGGTGATGGACTCCGTCAGGGCTGCCCTTTGTCACCAATTCTGTTCATAATTTTTATGGACAGAATTTCTAGGCATAGCCAGGTGGCGGAAGGCTTCTTTCTTGGTGGCCTCAGAGTCTCTGCTCTGCTTTTTGCGGATGATGCGGTCCTGTAGGTAATGGTGTAATTGATATAAGTATGTGTGTTTTATTGAATATGCAGTCTATTATTCTTTTCTGCCTAAAGCAGGGCATTCCATTGAGTTTTGTGAATTGGGGTACCGCGGCTTTAAGAAAGCTGCAGCTGCAGATGGGCCTGTGAGCCGAGTGAGCAGAGAGAGCCTAAGCTAGCTGGGGAGACACACAGTTTTC
The DNA here is from genome assembly GCA_015108635.1 of Andinoacara biseriatus. Classification (NCBI taxonomy): domain Eukaryota; kingdom Metazoa; phylum Chordata; class Actinopteri; order Cichliformes; family Cichlidae; genus Andinoacara; species Andinoacara biseriatus. The sequence continues at coordinate 37,990 of VUQJ01028955.1, read as the reverse complement.
CTACCGTGTCCTGTGCTGTTTTTGTGTTTTATTAGCAAAGTCAAGACTGTGGATTTTGTGACACTGGTGGAATAAATGGTTGTTTATCTTTTACCAATTGACCTTGATGTCAAGCTGATTTTTTGGAGCACAATAATAACAGCACGTGTAAACCAAGTCCACCAGCTAGCGAGCAGCCGGGAGCCACACCTATGGTAGTGACCGAAAGAATAAGATCGCGAATACAAGCGGCAGAAATGATTTTCCTTCAAAGGGTGGCTGGCTTCTCCCTTAGGGATAAGGTGAGGAGTGCGGTCATCTGGGAGGGGCTCAGAGTAGAGCTGCTGCTCCTCCACAGGAGCCAGTTAAGGTGGCTCGGGCATCTGATTAGGATGCCTCCTGGCCGCCTCTTGGGTGAGGTGTTCCAAGCATGTCCCACCAGGAGGAGGCCCCGGGGTAGACCCAGGACATGCTGGAGAGATTATATCTCCCGGCTGGCCTGGGAACGCCTTGGGGTCCCTCCTAATGAGCTGGTGGAGGTGGCTGGGGAGAGGGAAGTCTGGGCTTCCCTGCTTAGGCTCCTGCTCCTGTGACCCGGATAACCGGAATAGAATGGATGGATGGATAAAAGAGAATTTAAATCTGTTTGTTCTGCACTGTGGCAGAGAGTACCTCCTTCCAGAAGGCAATAACTGATACTTTGAGGACAGGGGTGAGCGCTAACACCCTGAATCCTTTCTGCCTTTTGGGTGACTCAAACCCTTTACAGGAGGGCAAGATCATTAAGACTTATATTTGCCACCTTGCTACACAATTTCACAACATTCTCTAACCTTCTTTTGTTCTTGAGGCTCAGAGAACCAAACCAACAGAATAAAGAAAAAGTTAAAACAGACTCAATAAAACAAGAATAAAACATTTTCATAAAAATGTTATCCATGTTAAAACCGCTAAGTTTCCGATACAAATACATACACTGATGAGCCTTTGCACAAATGGCATCTGTATTTGCATCAAATGACAGTTTGTTGTCCAGTATAGTACTCAAATATTTGTGTTTCTCCTGTACCTCTATTTCTTGGCCATGAATATGAACAGCAGGTAAGGATGAGGTTTTCCAACAAAAGTCTATGATCATTTCCTTTGTTTTGATGCATTTATGTCCAGGAAGGAATTCCCACACAATGTTATAAAATCATCTACAACCGGGCCGTGGACAGGATCTGCATCATGAAGTAGAGAAATGATCACTGAGTCATCTGCATATTTAATTATGTATCTGTTCTGATAGTGGCTCTGACACTCATTTGTGCAGAGAACAAATAAAAGTGGAGAGAGGACATTCCCTGAGGGGAACCAGTGGAGGATAGAAGCAAATCTGATAAAATGCAGTTGACTCGCACTCTCTGTGGTCTCGCCGTTAAAAAAATCCATGAGCCAAGAAACCAGACCGGAATCTCGCTAAGATATGTGGCTGAATGTAATTAAAAGCAGATGAAAAATCTCTAAAAAGCAAATGGGAAAAATTACGCCACCATCCAGATGCTCCAGAACCTTGTGAAGCAAAGTGCACACAGCATCCTTCACACCCCTACCTGTCTGGAGGGGGTCTAATTTTGTCTCAGTGGCACAAAAGATTTAATTTCTCTTAAGTTTGTCAAATATTTTCATTACAAGAGAAGTTAAAGCTACAGGACGATAATCATTTAGGAATTGTTTGTAAACGTAGGAAATTTAGACTTAATGTCACCTAAGCATTTAAGTAATTGTGCCACTGAGTAGGAGTCTTTCCTTTTAAGAGGCACATGTATCTGGCTGTCGTCTGCATAGCAGTGGAAAGAGATAACATATTTTCTAAGTATTTGGCCCAGCGGTAATAGATAAAGAGAGAAAAGGAACGGGCCTAGAACCAAGCCCTGCAGTACCCCACACACAAGTGGAGCAGTGGAGCACACAAATTCACCATGTCCGACACATAAATTCCTACTTGACAAGTACAACTGAAACCAACTGAGGGCTGTGCCCCTGATTCCTGCCCACTTCTCCAGACAGGAAATTAAAATTTTATGGTCAACTGTATCAGCAGTTAAATATAAAAGAACAAGAACAATACAATCATCTGAGTCAGTAGCTAGGAAGATGTCATTAAAAACTCTTAAAAGTGCGGATTCAGTACTGTGCAGGGGTTTAAAACCAGATTAAAAGACTTCAAAAATATTGGGCTCATTTAAAAAGGTCATTAGTTTAGGTAGAATGTTCACCTTTAGAGGTGAACATTCTACCATTTTGCCACTGTTAAAATGAACATTCTATTCTTGCTATGGTGGACATGAACATTTTTATCCAGAGAGCATTCTTTTTTGCGTCTCCAACTCTAGCTACCCGTCGTCGGCTAGAGTCAACGATTCAAATGAAAACCGTTGCAATCGGGCGCGTTCTCAAAAGCCCGCGCTGGAGCACCTTTTGAGTGTGTGTGTGTTGGGGGGAGTGACAGGAGGAGGGGAAGTGAAGGAGCACAGGGGCACCTAATCAGCACCGTGCCTCTGTTATTAATCATATCATATGCACAGCTATATACAGAAAATGCAGACTAGAGAAATAATTTTCCCGCATCGCTTTGGCACATCTATACATTGCCCAGTCTGTCCCAAACGTCACATACTTGATGAGAGTGTGAGTCTGGACACATCTATCTACAAACACTGGGTCACACTCATAACGCCTCCTAGTGAGAACAGGAAATCAGCAGTAGGCTGATACAGCTCCTAATGTCGTGCTTTTTCTTAATAGACACAGTTGTACTGGACGTCTATAAGAGTACATATAACTAACTTCACCTGGAGGTGCTAACACCTTGGTCGCCTATGCTCGTTAGTGGAAAGTTTGTTGCAGAAGATTCTTCTGTGGCTGGAGAATGAAGCATTAGATCAAACTGTACAAAGTGACAAAATTTCTGGTGCTGTGGAAGAGATCCAGACATTGTAAGAGCGATGACGACAACAAAGGAAAAAGAAAGTGACAAACTGTCTGCATCATTCCCACAGTCAAGTTTTGCAGAAATGAGCCTACCTCCTGTGTGAGTGCAGTAGAGCAGGACCTGTCTGCAGAGGTGGGAAAAGTACTGACATTCTCTACTTAAGTACAAGTACAAGTACTTGTGTTAAAAACTACTCTCGTAAAAGTTGAAGTAACGGTTCAACTTTTTTACTCAAGTAAAAGTAAAAAGTACAGGCACTGAAATGCACTCAAAATAAGAAAGTAAAAGTAGCTCTTTGGAGGATGTTTCTACGAACTATTTTTCTGTAAAGCTAATTGAACCTTATTATATATTGTAATAATATAAAATAATATTACATGAGATTATAAATGTTATTCCAATCTAAGTTTTAATTCTAATGACCGTTCAGTCACATCCACACCTGACCAAGTTAGAATCCCCAGTCAGTCTAACATGCAATTGTTTGGACTGCAGGGTGAAGCCAGAGGACCTGCAGAGAAGCCAGCTAGTGGATTCAAACTTTTCTCGCTGTGAGGCCACAGCGCTAATGACTGTGTTACCAATAATTTGTAACTGCTTTTAAGCACGGGGAGGACCTTTTATAGAAATCAAGACAAGAGGACAAGTTTTATCTTCATATATATTTTATTAAAAACTGTTGCCTGACAGTTTAGAATTGTTTATGAGACTCTAACGCAGATAGAGTGGATGTTTACAAATGTTATTGTACAAGCTCCTGACGTGCAACTTTATACCTGCCTGCTGCAGATTCATCCTTATAAAGCAAATCTGAAACAAGAGGTGTGATAAGAGTCGGCTCAGAGCTCTGATGACACTCTCAGCTGTTTTATTCCTTTACTAAAAAACAAACAACAACAAAAACTGCAACGTGGTAAGTTAGTTTAAAAAAATGGACAAACTGTTGTTTTTGGAAGTAAAGAGGCTGCATTGCCTGGTGGGAAAGTGTGCAGACATGCAAAATGGATGCTTAAAGTTGTCCTACACTGTAAGAATTTGAATCCGCATTACTGCTGTCTATCGCAAACAGGATGATATAGAAATCACAAAGTCTGCAGAGGCAAATTGTTAAATTCAAAACGAGTATTTCCTTAGAAATATATAGTTCATGTATATTTCCCACAGTGTTTGCTCATAAAAAGCCCCATGTATTAAAAATAAACTGACTTTGAATGGAAAGTTTCTCCAAACAAACCCTGACTCCCAAAGTTAAAGGCAGCCTGCGCTTTTTTTTTTAAAAACAATAAATCTTCCTATTTTATAAATATTAGCTCTTGGCTTAATAAAAAATGTCAGCATTGCTCTTTAATGTACAGTATTACTCTGTAACCACTTCTAATGTGGCTCAACAGACAAAAATGCACGTTGTATTTAAAAATATCTACAATAATATTTGTGACACTTCCAGTTGTCTCCAGGATGTTTGTGATACGTTTCTAAAAATCTCTGAACCAGAGAGATGAACCTACAGAGCAGAATGTCCACTTCCTGTTTCCATGTTTATAGCCTGATTTTCACAGTAAAAGCCCACCTTGTTACATGATTAAACTCTCAACAGAAATGAATGATACCTTGCACGCATGACTGGTATTTTATGTTATTTGTGTGCAGCCAGTATGACGTATATAGTCTGTCTCACACATATTCCTTCACCTGACAGCATTTGAAAATGATTCCCAGACTTCAGACTTCCAAGGATTGCCAAGCGCTTTAAAAAGCCCAGTCAACTGTTTGGTCTGACTTCCACACGCATGCTTCTGGACTTGACCTTTGACCCGCAGCTGCGACTCGCTCTTTGCACCGCTGAGCATCAAAAGCTGAAAATAGGTTTAGAGAAACAGGATCCAGTTCTTGGAGGGCAAAGAAGTCTGGTTTCCACGTAGAGTTTGTGATGCTCTGTTTAAGGTAGACAGTCCACCTGGAGTCCTTCCTGAGCTGATGACTCCTGACCTGTGATCAATCAGGGGTCGCAAGTTGTCTACCAACTGGCTCCGGGGCTGTTACGTAACTTCACTGCTAAAAAGGGGGATTACTGTTCCAGAATCATTGCCTCCTGAAAGGCTTCGATCCATCTGAAAGCAAAAACAAAAACTGTAAATCAGCTTTTATTGAGATTTTCATGCACTTGGATCAAATTTCTTCTTATGTGAAACCTCCTAAAGTTGAATGGAGCTGGAGATTAATAATCCTCTTTAAGTGAACCCTTTTACTGCCTGTGAGGAGTGCTGGGATATTTCCCGATAGCCTGAGGGTCATTTTGCCCTTCTGAGCCATCATCAGAAACCATGCCTATAGACTGTATGCTAGTTGAGTGCATGCTACCTCTCTCTCCCTCTCTGCTAAAGCATACGAACTGTAAATTATTCTATAACATGAGACAAGTCGCCCAATGACAGGAAAAACGAAAAGTGGGGGAGAGAAGCAAAGAATTAAAAAGAAAAGATGGCGCTAAGTGCTGAAAAAATAAGTGCCATGTAGTACATTTATATTGTTGTTGTTGATGTCAGGTTCAGTTAATGTGTGTGTACTTTTGCTTGATTCTTGAATCCAAAGATCACTGCATAAAAGTTCACAGCATATCTCATTTTCTGTTTAAAAGGATGAGAGCACATCCAGAGCCCAAACTTACCCTGAAAACTCAGTGCTCAGTCAGGCTGTTAGAGCCACATTATTGATATCTAAAATGATATCTAAAAATAAAATCATGCTTATAATCCATATCTCAAATAACTGTGTAATTATACTTTTTTTGCACAGTTACTGAGTGGCCTAGGATGGTCTGAAAGATGTCTTATCAAAGACAACAAATAAACTGCATTTTGCTCAGTGAATCAGCTGTAAATTCTGCAGATGGAACTCAGGAGGTAGAGCGGCTCCTCTCCTAATCAGGAGGATGGTGGTTTGATCCCTGGCTCCTCCAACCTGCATGTCGAAGTATCCTTGGGCAAGATATTGAATCCTGAGTTTCCTCCAATGCAGCCATCGAGTGTATGAATGTTATGTTTGCAATTTCTAACAGAGCTTAAATGTGTTTCTCAGCTGTGAAAATGCAGCATGAAGTCAGCCTGGATACTGAAAAAGAACGCATTTGCTTGGCTACACTATAAACAGCCACACTGGCATCAAACAGCTCTTTCATGTTACAATAAACTGAGCTTTGCTGTTAGCACAAACGCTGCAGAGTAAACCAAAATCTTTGGAATTACAACATCAATGCACTGTGGGTCTGATACCTCTGCGCTGTGGGGATGTCGTCAGCTTTGAAGATGTAAAACAGTGTGTTTTTGTGATACAGCTTAAACTGCAGCTTCTGAGCTGGCCCGTTCTTCTCCTCTCTCAAGAAGAAACCCAGCAAAGGTTGGCTCTCCAATGCCGCCACATCCTAGAAGGAAAAAGAAGCGTTTAATACGTCTAAAGTAACGGCACAGTCCATAGGAAACCACAAGATCGCTCAGTGTGAGTACCTCACTGGCAGCGTAGGTGTACAGGACTTTATTCTTTATGACAAACCACAGCCTCTTCCACTGCTTCTTGTTGCCTTTTGACCTGTTTAGATAGCCGCTCATGGAGGAGTTCTCTGTGTTGGCAGACACCTGGAAAACCAACATGAGATAAATGAATCCTCCTAATGCCAAAGACACACAAAACTATCACACGGTTGATGCATATTTAGCCAGTTTACCTCTTTCAGTGCAGCAGGAATCTTCTTCTGTTTTCTGGTGAAGGAGAAAGCTCCAGATTTGATGGGAGAAATTGATGTCGAAGCACAGCGGTCACCTAAAATATGGCAGAAAGTCAATATATAAAATAAAACAGTAGAATTACACCAAAAGTAAATAAACTACAATGTAATAAAGGACAAGGTTGTGTTTTGTTTGTCAATTCTGCCAAAAAAAAAACATTGATCCTTTGATCATAAATTTTTTTTAACTTTTAATTGCAAATGTATACATACATACATACAATACGATCATCATGCTAAGATAAAAGATGAAGGATTGTGCTAGTACTACAGTGTGACTCACTGTTGTTTTCTAGATATACTGAACCTCGGTGGCACAGTGTAAAAAAAAAAGGATCACACTATAAAACCCTCGGCTTTCAAATCGTTGCTGCTTTTGGCCTTTTCATGCCCTTCCACAAGATCAACACTTAAAATGTGACATCCTGTCGCTGATTCTCCAGCGCAACCTTCCTTTACTTACTGTTCTCCTGCAGCTTTGCAAAACAGTGATCACACACGCGAGCTGGTTGATTCTTTAAGTACTCCAGATAGTATTTGTTGGTGGAGCACGCCTGACACACCACCTGTTTGATGGACATGGAGCTGCCGTGAGAAGGGGTTCTTTTAAGATAAAACTTGAAGGAGTAGCAGTTGCTATGGTCGTACACACCTTTCCACAGGCACGGCAGTGGTGCCTCCTCCAAGTGAGGGTGAACTCGCAGGTGCAGATCATGCACATGGTGGCCCTCAGGTCCGGGATCCAGATGGGAGCCTTTGAACCTAACGGGGCCCCGCTGTCAACAACACCCTCCGCCTGAGGGCAGAAAGGCTTAAGGTTTATATGGATGTACACAAGGTGAAATCTTCACACCGCACACCCACACAGACTTCATGCTTTTACCTCCTCCTGACTTCGACTCGATATGAAGGAGATTTTCTTCTTCGTGTAGTCGTCTATGGCTTTGGCGATGGCCTCCAGCCACTCGTCTCTCTCGGTAGCCGAGCTGTGAACACAATCAGTACTCTTTTTGAGTTTACAGCTCACGATGCACAAAATCTAATGCAGTATTGGCCTGAGTGCTGACCTTGCCGATAGGATGAAAGAGCGTTCGACGCTTTCGATGTTCAGCTCGTTCTGATAGGCCTCCTGGCTGGGCTTACTCACCTGAAACACCAGAAACCAGAAAGCTGAAACTCAGCCCGGGAGCATCAATAATTCACTACAGACGATATTTTAGTGTAGATAAAACATCAAAACACACACTCAAAAACAAAACAAAACATGCAGATCCCCCAACTGCAATTTTCTCAGATGTTTGTCCTGAAAACTACAACCGACAACATAAACAGCAGTTTCAGTGAGTGTGTTGAGATGTTTTAACTTGAACTTTTTATCTACCCAAGACTTTGTTCAGACTGTCACTGCATGTGAGAATGTGCTCCTAATGACCTGCCTGGTTAAATAAAGGTCATACTGACTCACTACATCATCCCTGGTAAATCAAAACCCACTCCGGCCCTAATTGAGCTTCAGCTGATACCTCCTCTGTGCGATGTGAAGATGTTTTGGACTTAAAGTTGCAGCAGTTTCTTCGAATTCATCTTAAAGATTTAGTTTTTGGAAGGTTTCAGCCTATTTTTTGCACACAGCAATGTGCAATAAGTGCCTTTAATGGAAAGCAATGACTGTATATTTCAAGTACGTAAACTCAAGACCTGCAGGCCACATCCACCTCTTTGAAAATGTTAATTTTGCCCACGTATCACTTCCAATTCTCAGCCTAGCCATAAACTGTCTGATTCCAATCACAGATCAGACAGTTTTCAGCTGGTCCTGGATCTGTTGGTGGATTTCTAAGTAATAATGCCAGCAATAATCCAGAACAAGAATCTTAAGAAATACGAGAAACAGTAAAGACATGATAGACACTTTAAAAGTGGTGGGAAAACCACAGCAATCTCTAACCTTCATCCCAGCCAGAGAGAGGACACTGTTGAGTTTATACTGGCCAGACTGGACTGGAGTGGTGTACATGAGAGCATCATTAAACTGAAGAAATGAAAAATACACACAAAAAAATTAAGCAGCAAAGTGCAAGTGTAGTGGAGAAGGTAGATTTCATGAGAAGGAGGAAATCTGCGCTGCAGTGAATTCACCGGCTGCTCACCAGGAAAAACATCCGCGGCTGCATGACTTTCCTGGACAGCTTCATCAGAGTGCCCTCCTTCAGAAACACCTGCACACATGGACACATGCGGTGTGTTTGAGTGTGAGTTCAGGGGCCAATCGATAACTTTATAAGGTCATAAAGGTGTAATTATGTCTGCACAGTCACAGCCATTATAATAAGTGTATTTAGCCTCATTGAGAACATCCAGAACTATTATTTAACAAGTCAGGCACACATTAGTTCAACTGCTAATTATTATGTAGCGATGACGCTCTAATTTTGATTACTACATGCCATGTTAACGCTTTTTGTGTTACTTATTTGTGCTAATGTTCCCTACCCAAGTATGAACTGTATGTTGGAACATGTAAATTTTTGTAATGTGTTTTTTATCCAAATTGTGAAGCACTTCCTCGATGTGTTTTAAGCTGTTATATTATTACTGTTAATGGCCCTTTATATAATCTACAATAATAAAACTGAATGCAACAGTGCTATTGTCATGGCCTTCTGAGACGTACCCTGCCTGGTTGGACGATCTCGTGGTGCCCGTTGAGGCTGTACTGAATCTGCATCAGCTTCTGAAAGTTGTCCTGCAAAAAAAAAAAACCCATCAAACTGCTCAAACAGTTTTCCATCACTGCAAAATGCTGAAAGGCTTTAAAGGGAGCCAGGTGTTACCCCTTGTTTCATGATGTCGTTTGCGTGGTTGGCCACTTCCTTCACGATGCTGAGGGCAGCTGCATGGACAGCAAAGATAAACCATCAGTGTTACTATGTCCAGCACAAAGGCGGAAACGGGGTGCAGTGAACGATGTCCTTTATCTAACCTTGTGTGTCTTTGTAATCTTCAGAGTCCTCTGGAAGATTCTTCAGATAATCTGAGAAACAGAAAGTGGGTCAAATTTAGGGAGAAGTTTGGCTTTCTGCCAGAAAGGCTTTTAATACATGTTTCCATGGAAACAGATTAAGTGCGTAAATCTAGATCAGCTTTAATTTTTAGTTTAGTATTTGTCTTTTGGTCTTTTCCTGTTTTACTCTGTTGCTTGATTTGTGTGACTTCTTCCAATTTTATTCCTCCCTGACTGGTTCCACCTGTGCTGATTACCTACAACCAGCCTTCACTTTGTGTACAGTCCAGCCTTCCCCTTAAACCTCCATTATATTCTGTTGTAGACACGGACAGCTGAGTCCTGTTTTTTTTTTTTTTTTTTTTCCCCCGCCG